>JAKSZP010004211.1:0-120540 GCA_022478985.1 Massospora cicadina | reverse complement strand
AATTAAATGTGAAAGGGAATAGGTTCAGCTATTTGCAGACGCGTCTGAAATGCCATCTTGAGAATGATGACAATGTTTACACTGACCCTGAGGCTGAGCATGATGCCCTGAATCGAAGTAATTGTAGACATTCTTACAAACATTTTACATGTTCCTTTGGCCAAGTGCCATTGAAAATGAGACGTCATGGGTAAGATGTGGTGAACATTGAACCCTATAAATTACCCCGAAGTTGATGCTAATAAAGAACATTCAACTACTACGACTAGTTTAGAATTTAAATTATAAACTTTTTGTGTTTAATACTTTACTTTGTATTAGTCAAGAAATTACTTGGGATCAGTAAGATCAGGGCAGCATGCCATCATCCAAGTAATGACAGGAATCACGAATTTAGAGTACTACCTAGGAGTTATATATTAAATTATAGTCATCATCTAGTCTGTTGTCATCATACAATAGATGTACAAAACTCCATCCCACTGCAGAAGAATAACCAGCCCTCCAAAGAGAACCAAAATTCAACACCAACTTTCCAATTAAGTAACCTTGTTCTCTTCTATCACCATTAACTTGGAGGTTGACAAAATAAGCTTGACGTTATTTGGTCTAGATCTTAAAGGGTTATTAATAAGGTAAAGTCAATATATATTTATTGCTGACATCACCCAGGGGGGCATGGTTAATAGGTTGCATGACCTGCTCCTTTGGCCCTATATCCCCCTCAAACAGGATCTTGAATTGGGCATTGTTGATTTTAGGGATGAAAAATGAATTAATATCCCTACTTCTGAATTGAGCTGCAATTAATCAACTCTCAAGTCTATTCAAACGGAGCCTTATCTCAATTGCACAAAAAATAAATTCATTCAGGAATATGCATGCATCCAAGAATTGATGGAGATGGCTTAAGGAATCCTGTCCATGCTTCCTGAATTGCAAGATGGTGAAGCCTCCACCGTTACAGTCATGGTTGCGACGAAGTACTATGAGATTGATACCCAAGAGGTCAATATAAAAGGCCATGAGAGATCCTGAGCGTATGGGGCCACGTAGATCCTTGAGGCACCGTGTTCCTGAGAACCCTAAAAACAGATGCATTTTAATAAAAAAAGGAGTCTCTACTAAGTATATCTTTACAAATTTTGAATCTTATGCGAATTTTAAGCTCAGTCCACTTTTGAACTTCAGCGACAATCTAGAGAATTGTACCGTCAACAGTCATTAATACTACATCTAATTTTAGTACTTGACTTCTCAAATACGTTTTGTGGTACTTAACATAGAACAGATGCTCTAGCTGATGATATCTAGCGGTGACCTGACACCTTTTAAATAAAAAATATATTTGTTGTGTGAATTAAGTGGCATTAAGTATTAAATGTTGGGCTTTTTAGGCTTAGCACCATCAAGCTTAAAAATGGATGCCCTAAATTGCTTACTAATTCAGACACAATGGCATTACGTGGCGCAGGTTTTCTTTATGATTTGCTTTGACCTAAAAGGTTTCCATCATGGCGACCCTTTAAGCCCTCTTTTGTAATACTTTAGCCCTGACCCACTCTTGAGCAATTAAGATACTCATCTTGCTGGCTTTTTATACGCAATGACAGGCTCCAGTCAGGATAATGATATTTGCTGGTGATTTTGGGTCAGTACCTCATATAACCATGATGCACGAGTCCTTGAAACTACCATTCAGAGGTATTCAGGGTTAATAATGCAGCCCACAATGCCAACAAGAACAAGATAATCCTTTTAATATCAAACTTGCTGGTCACCTGCTACTTTTGATCATCTGGCATATTCTAACTTCATGGTCCTTTGTTCTCTTACCAAGGCAAGCATCAAATGTCGCCCCTCTTGTGCTCCCATTTGTTTCCAGGCCCGCTATGGGTACAGTACGCCACCTTGGAGTATGGATGGAGGCAAGAGGATATGCCACCTCTGGGATGAAAAACCACATTTGATACAAAGTTTCTAAGCTCATCGCTCCCCTCAATGGCCAGCAAAATAACCTGACTGGCTGTGTAGTGGTTGTTACTCAATAAATCTGTAAATCATCTTGTTTGCTGCGCACTATTGCTTTTTCACTTTACTTCTTTGAAACACTATTTGCCCTCATCCAAGGGCAGTTATGTCTAGGCGACCTTCACCTGTGCGTCTTGACATACTGTTTCTCCCACTCCACATCTTAGGTATTGAACTGATCAACTATGTGACTATATTTATAGTATACTTGGCTCTTGGATTTCCCAGATAACTAACTCGCACTCCATACCCAACAATGGTCCCATGAAGCGTGGTCCAACTTTGCTCATTCCCTTTACCTTCACAATCCTGACCACCCTAATTCTTTGATCAATTATCTGGCTTCTCACCCCTCTGCCTCAGGCCCTCACAGGCCCCTGCCCTCTTCATGTAAATTCTTTTGACCATGCAGAGCGCATAATGGAGGATCAGCATCAGTTGTCACACCTCCCAGAGGGGTCTCCCTGCTCCCCTTTCTACCCAAGAAGTTCATAGAAAGTTTTTTTGTACAACACTATACAATGTCATTCAAATACCTTTGGCCATGTTGACTATCTTAATTGCTGGACATCCCCTACTTTTATGACACCCAAAAGGCCATCTGGAGGTATGCCCATCATCCTTTATTACAACCCAAGATTCGCGCTCATGTATGGAGATGAATGAAGAGGGTGTACCGCACTGCTGAGCGGTTCAACGCCTCTCAATCTTCATATGCACTGTGTGGCCAATATAAGTCTTTAGTCCACCAACTAGAAATTTGTCCGCCATCCCAGGTGATCTGGCGTGAAGTTATGCGTCTCATACTCCAGGATACAGCACAAGCTTTAACCTGTTTAAGTATAACTTCTCTTTTACCATGAATTCCCATTCCTTCTTCTCTTTGTGCCTTAATTGTAACAATTGCATTATGGACTATACATACCATTGTATTGGATAATTTTTCTGTCACTTCTCTCACCCTTCATGAGCTTTCTGGTGCTTCTGCTCCCACCTTATGGACCACTTTTAATCCTGGTTGTTTTACCCTCTGCCACCACGCCAACGCTGGTTGGTTTCCTCCTGATTCCTTATTTGGTTCCTAGTTATGGACCCTTTTCCTAATTCATGTTCTGTATTGGCGCAAGCCTTCCCTGTCACCTTCTGTAAAAATTTTAGATTTTCTGATTATTCTCGGCCAATAACTCCTATAAATATATTATTTTCACAGGTTCAGGTTTTGTTCAACTTTCCGCGTTGTATGATAGTAATTGATATAATTGTTGAAGAGAGAGTATGGCAACTATTATCCATAGTTGAATGGAAGTTTTAGATTTTAGTCCAAAACTCGGCTAGTATTTCCTTTTGATATACTTATGATGTACTGAATAGGGATCTGTTCCCTTGTACCACCTAACTCAATCTATGTTCAGATTCCTGTTTACAGTTTCTATTGCTTGACACACTGTTAGCAGCAATCTTCAATTTGATTCAGCTTCTTCCCTGGATCCCCGCTCAAATCCTTACTCTTTATCTTAAAGAGTCTCCCAATTATCACAAACAGCAATAATAATAACTGAAGAAGAATAGAACTTTAAAATGGATTCTTATAAAGTTTACTAAGCCAATACTCTAGTAAAAGTAATCTGGTTATTTATGATTTGGTAAATTATGATATTTTATTGATGAATTCTTTAGGGGATTATAGTATGTAATTCGGCGCCCAAACCCAGTTGGCACCTCCTTAATGAAATGGCAGCCATTGCCATTGAATTACACATCCTTGTCTCAGCAGCGATGGTCTTCCCCATCCTGGCTAGGATTCTGTCATTGGACATACTCAAGACCTAAGATGGAAAGAGTCAGAAAAGGTGTCTCTAACGTATTCCTCTTGATCCAAGCAAACCAACAAGACTTGGCAAGCGACCTGTTTAGATATTGGGACTTGTTACCCATTAAGGCAAGTCCCAAAAAAACTGATTTGCTAGTTGCAGGTTGCATCACTCACCTTGCAACTTAAGCCTTAAATTTCCAATTGGTCAGTGATAGAACCCAACTGATTCCAATTGGTACACCTGATAGATAAACAACTATCAGATGCCCCTATTTCGTCGGCAACTCTGCCTGACGATATTTTAAGCATTCATCCAGATTGATCCCTGATGGATCTGACCAGGCAAGTAACCTAAAATCCTCCGAACATAGTTACCCCAAAATCAGGGTCAAGTGATATCCAATTCACTTTGCATTAGGGAATTGTCCTCTAGTAATCCCTGAAATCTAGTTGGCTGGTAATATGGGCAAAAATCACAACAGATCCCCCCTCTTGCCTAGATTTAGCAAGAAAATAATTGGGGCAGGAGAACACCACTTCACGCAGTTACATACTTCATTTGTTCAAGCAGAGTACAATCATCAGCACTCAACGCTTCTCAGATGACCTTTGGCATGCGGCTCTCTTCCTCTTCCTCCTCGCTACCGCCTACTCAGAGTGTGGTCCCCAGGACCTTCTGTCATGCAGGGCTGATCAATTTACTTGTGATGATATCAATCCCAAAATTTGATTTCCCCCTGTCAGGGCATATGACCCACTATCATAATCAAGATTCTCTGTCTGACGTCCTTGATTTCCTGATTTTCTCCTCGTACTCAACAGGAGATTCTTACACTCAATGTTCAT
Organism: Massospora cicadina; assembly: GCA_022478985.1. Lineage (NCBI taxonomy): Eukaryota > Fungi > Entomophthoromycota > Entomophthoromycetes > Entomophthorales > Entomophthoraceae > Massospora > Massospora cicadina. The sequence goes on along the minus strand of JAKSZP010004211.1, from coordinate 115,850 downwards.
TTTGCAGCTCAATTAAGAATGCTCATCTTAATTCACCCCTGCTAATTTCCTTAATAACCTCTTGCTCATATCAATCTTAATTCTTTTCTGGAGAGCTTATACCATTAAACTTGAGATTAATTTCTCTGAATTGGAGCTTAATTGATTTCAGAATACATAATTTCAACTATCATATAAGTCTGAAATCACCCTCTCGTCCAGCTCATATGTCAAATTCTAATCATGGTACCAACAGCTGCTCAATAGTTTGTCTGATCAAGACCTTCAACTCTTCCAGCGGATGAGTCAATCTGAACAATGGAACCTTTTCTATGGTCCTTCCAGGACTCATACTCCTAGTCAAGTACCAGTGGCTAGTTCTTCTATGGAATTACCAGAGATGGTAACCAACTCCGCTGAAACCAGGTTAGCAATTGTCTCAAACAACAGATGACCAATCCTTCCTCTTACATTGATTCCTGAGTTAGATTTTGAAACTCTCCTGGATGCAGCTACTTTCGCAGATACTCCTAACATAATCGTCAAACCTCCTGAAGCAATGCCCTTTGAGCTTGATTGTTTGTTCCTCACTGGATCAAACTTGCTTCTAGAGTTCCTCTTCTGACTTGGTCTATATTACAAGCCAGCTGTCTTGGCCATCAAACTAACCATCAGCAACAGCGTACATTTCAAACTCCCCTATGCAGGATCAAGGGCCGAAGTCACTGAGGCTTTGTCCATAGCTCTGAATTCTTCAGACCTTGAAAACATCCTAGATCAGGATATCACATCCTATGCTCTTCGCTTTGCTGGCCAAGTTCTTCGAAGTTGGGCCACAAAGCTTCCAGCTTCTCCCCGTTTCCATCACTCTTTCTGCTTCAGCTTCTGAGAAGCTCATAGGTGTGCTTGCAGGATGCCATTCACTCCTTGCATGACTATCTCATTTCTGTTGCATCCCATTGGTATCTTCCACTGATGTCTTTGATAGGGGGCATGATTTGGCAACCTCTGTCCAGTATCCCTTGCTCGTTGCTGGCCCATATATCCGGTGTTCTTGATGAAGCCCATTGGCAAGTGCTCAAGACCAAACTTCTGGCTCCAGTGCCCTATTGGGATTGCTAGGGGTTATTTGCCGACTACCTCTTTCTATACTATTGCTTTCCTCCCCAATCTAGTTTATTGCTTTTGGCTTCTTCCAACACTTCAATTTCCCTTCCCCTAGTCGCTTTCAGCATGGATCTGCATCCGCTCAACAAACTTGGTTCCATGTAGGTCTAGCCTCGCTAGCATCCAATCTCACATAGATTCTGATGGTTTACTCAATCTGACTGAGATCTATCCTCCCTCTTTGAGTTAACATAGGCGGAATCATCCCCAAATCGAGGATAATCCATAAAAGATAAAAATTATAAAAATAGATTAGTTTTTATGCGTTTTTTAATAATTATTTTTTTTATTTTTATCAATCTGTTGTTTTTCTTTTTCCCATGTGACTTGACCTAGTTTCAGTTCAGCGGTCCATCTTTTATTTTATTCTCCAAAACTGGATCATATTTATACTTAGACCTACCAGTTTTCTATGGTTCATTGGCTTACTTTTTTAAGACTTAACATCTAGATTAGTTCAGAGGTCCTTTTTTCAGACTTCACCAATATATTAAGACATAATCAACTTAATGGTTCAGTGGTCCTTTGGGGACTCTTTTTTCATTATTTATTCCTCGATTCATTGCTTTAAATACTTAGCATGGACTCAATTTACTATCCTTCCATACAAGAGGTTCCTGATGGATTAGGCGTCCATCACCATCTTAGCAATAATCTCAAACTGACCTGACCACAATGCATCCAATTTGTTTCTTCTCCCAAAACCATGCATATTACAATAGGTAACTCTTTCGCCTATTTGATATTCTGATAAGGCCAGTCAGTTATTATCATCTGTCATTTTTGCTCATACCCTTTTCTTCAAAGTTGTATTAAATGCTTGCAATTGCGTTTTAATGATTATACTCATCAATCAGTTCAGGTACTGATCTGCACTCATCCCAGATGTTGGTTCCACCACCAAATATAAATTTGGTGGAAACACGGCCTTCCTCGTGTATAGCAACTCAAATGGCGTTTTCCCATTGCCATATGATGGCTAATATTTTAGGCAAAAATCACCAAACTCATGTAAATTCCCCACGCAGAAGTTTTTCCTGTGACCAGCTTCCTTAGCGTCGTGTCCAACGTCCCATTAACTCATTCCACCAGTCCATTCATCTCTGGCTGGTAGGGTACAGACATGAATCCCCAGATCCCCATTATTTCATCTAATTGTGGGATCACATGAGACATGAAATTTATCCCATTGTCACTCAGCAGGACCTGCGGTCATCCATGTCAGTATACTACTTGATCCAGGATGAACAATACAGTACTGGTAGCGTCTACTTTTTGCCAGGGACTTCATCTCAACCCATCTCATCAGATGATTGATCACAATTATTATGTACTTGACTCCCACTGTGCTCATCATCAGCAGTCCCATCACTTCAATGTAAACCATATGCCAAGCAAATCCTGGGCTGACCAGTCAGTATCCAGTCATATTGTTGTGTGGTTTGTGCAACTGGCACTACAAACAGCAAGCTAGATAGTCCGCAACATCATAGTTGATTGACTCTCAGTGGTAGTACTGGCGAATATGATCAGTCGTTTTTCTCAGGCCTCCATGCCTGACAACCTTATGAGTGGCTTAAACGATAGCCGCTCAATATGACAGATTTGGGAATAGTAACTGCTTCACATTTATTATCTTGAAAACTTGTCCATCTATGGTCTTGGTGTTTTCCATTGCTTTTTAAAGTGCACCTTGGATTTCTTGGGGCTTGTTCCTTTCTCTTATCGACCATTTTCTGGAATAACTCATCCGCCTGCTGGTATACCACATGGATTATTGGTAACCATGATAAGCTATCTGCATTCTGATGAGAATCCCACGCAGTGGACAATATCATAATTGTAAGCCTGTAACTTCAATGTCATCAGGTCATTCATCCATCTGGTTATTGCAAATTGTGAAGCCAACGCAGCAAGGAGTGGTCTGTCACCACTTTGAAGTGCGTTCTGTGGATGTACACCCAAAACTGTTTACAGGCTTAAATTACTGCAAAGAATTCATGCTCAGTTACAGTGTAGTTCCTCTCAGAAGTTGAGAGTGTCCAGCTCACATATGCTACCAGATGTTCATCCCCAAGCTCATTTACTTGGCTCAATATGGCGCTGATCGCCATCAACAAAGCATAAGTTTGTACAATAAAAACTTGATTTTAATTTGGATATATCAAAATTGGAGAATCTATCAGGTACTGGCGTAACTCATCAAAGGATTTCTGTGCTTCTTCATTCCATATAAATCCTTTCTTCGGATCCTTCAACATATGAATAAGGGCTCAGCAATTCTGGCAAAATCCCAAATAAATCTTATATAGTATATTACCATTCCAAGGAGCACTTGGATATCTCGGACATTTTTTGGCACAGCCATTTGTTCTATGGCTTCGATCTTCTGAGCTTATGGATGCAGTCCACTAGAGTTGATCACTAATCCTAGATATTACAACTCTTTCTTGAACAAAGGACATTTCCTCAGCTTAATCTTCAGGTTGGCCGTGGACATGCTCTTAAACATCTTCCAAGTGGTGTAAATGGTCAGTAAACGTCCTACTGAACACATTAATATCATCCAGCTACACCAGGACGCATGACAACTTCAAGTCATTTAGTTTAGCGTCCATGGCCCTCTGGAACATTGCAGGCGCATTGCATAGACCCTGGGGCATTATCGTCAGTTGATATAGCCCCTGCATGGTAATAATCAATTATTTTTCTTGGTCTTCTCAGGAAAATCTATTTACCAATAACCCAATATCAGATCTATCAAAGAAATACTTTGCTTCTCCCAGTCAATCTAGCGCATCATAAATTCTTGATAGGGGATACAAATCCTTCTTTGTAATTTTGTTCAGCTTCTGATAATTGAACACCACCTTATTGGAGCCATTCTTTTTTTTCACAATAAGAATAAGACTCACCCAAGGACTTGATGACAGAATTAGAAGCCCATTCTTCACTAGTTTTCTGATTTCTTCTTCCACTACTGCTTCAGCTAGCTATGACCATCTAATTGGTATCATCCTAATCAGCAAATTTTACCGGTCTTGACCTTGTAATTTCATCTCTCACACATCCCAAATCATGATCATCCTGGGTAAATACTTCCCAATATTTTTTGCAATTTGAGCACCTCCTCTTGCTGTCCTTCCGTCATATCAGCGAGTTGCTCTCAATCAACCAATAGGTTGATACTCTTGGTTACCCCGGCTGGTAATCCCATCTCATCAAGGGTCCCAAAATTGTGGAATTTCTCATCTCAACCATCGGGATTAGGTGAACAAACGTGACGATCTGATTTTTTTCAATCTTCATCAGTTTTTCATTTAAATTCTCCAGGAGAACACGAATTTCTCCATTGCCCAGCATTATTATTACAGGAGCCACCCAAGGCTCTACTCTGGACTTCTTCCTGGGGCTTTTGACCTCCCCATACAGCAGCTCCAGTATCTCTAATTTCAACCTGTGTTGACTATTATTTGTAATCCCAGTGTTATGGTTTTCGCATTCTTGATCCTCTGTGGAATTCCCCAATTTTCTAAAATTTCCGTCAGCATTTCTCATTTCTTCCAGCCCAACTAATTGGTATCAAATAGGAACTATGCCGTCATTGTATATAAAATTAATGGAGTTATTTCTCCTACTCAGTGGAGCTTCCCCATCCTTCTGATAGATTAATGGTAATGTGTGGTCCAATATGGTCAACGTACTATCCTCAAAGTTACATTTAATTCCATACTTCTGTATAAATCCATCCCAATCAGAATGTCATAGTTTTGGTTGGCCAAAGCTATCGCTGGTGTAGACACCATCAAGGATCCAAATTGAAGTGGTAGAGCTCTATACGCTCCACATGAAATGGTGGTATTCAGCTTAGCTGTCACGTACTCCTTATTGTGTTCCAAGTCAGGCGAGATCTTCATCCTTTTCACCAGCTTTGTTGAAACAATATTAATAGGCGCTCTGTTGTCAACAATCGCCTTCACCCATACTTGATTCACTAATATATCTATATTTGTACACACAAAGTATTGTAAGTTAGTATTTACTGAGTGTATAGTGGCATGATTAGACAAATAGAGGTTGTGAATGATTTGCGCTGATAAATCAGAAAATAATTCCTTGATTGCGCTGAGGGGGACTGACAGGTTTGCCTCATCTAATCAAACTTTGGTCAATTCTTAGGGTTTCCTGTGGCTCAAATCTTGTCTGCTAGTTGTTGGGTATACAGCTGGTCAACTTCTTTGATTATCTCAAGGTTAATCTCCTTTGCTCTGGATCTTATTACCACGTTCACGTCCAAATTGTCTACTTGATATAGCAGCCTGTATGTCTTCATCCACGAACAGATCACTGATGCCAATTTCCTCATACATTATATTAGGAGGAACAGGATTCTCCACAGCTCTAGAATGTTTCCCATATAGGCCGTGGGCCCTTTTCCCAACTCCCTTTCAGTTGTAGATTCTTTCACATGAACCACGGTGATTTGATCCTTAAGTTTCTTGCAATGTACAGCAAAACGTCCCTTTCCTCCACATTGGTAACGGACTTTTTAAATTCTTATTAATCTGTTTAAAGAATTTGGGCTTATTCCCCAGCACAGTTTAGTTGTTCATCCTCTTGGCGCCCTCATTCCCTTTGTGGGATTTGAATTTCATACTGGGTTTGATTTGAAACTTTCTATATGGGGCATCAAAGGCAGCTCCCAAGATTTATAAATTGTCTACCATCTGAGAGGTAGTAATTTCTGTCGCAAATATGAAAGATATCATTTGGTGCAAAATTGCAGTAGGGCCAAAGAGCAACTTGTAATGCAATTCAGGCATCAAAATTATTCAGCACCTTTGCTCCAACCAGGATTTGTGATTCCTGGTAGAAGCAATCAGCGAAGCTTGCTAAGGTTTCATCTTTATGGAATTGAATGCCTATAAACTTTTGTTTGCACTTCAACATGTGTGTCAGGCTTCCAAATTCCTTCATAATAGCCACTTTGGCCTCTGCATACGACCAGCTGTCCCCCTCCAGGTGGTGCAACACTAGATTTTGACAATCAGCATCTAGGCAATTCATCACTATCAATGCCTTTTGACAATCACCATATTTGTACATTGTCATATTAAACAATTGGAAAAATGCTGGGGCGTTATCCCAATGGAAAGTTGGAAACTATGGTGTTGCTTTGAATTCCTCTGAGGTTTCTTTAGCCACCTCTCTGAGTTTGGCTACTTGGCTCACTTGGACAGTAATTTAAGGCATCATATCCAAAATAGCGGTAAAAATTGGCGGCATATTTCTTGGGGTTTTCATCTTCCCAATTATTGTATGGGGAGTTCTTTCTTTGGCATTGGTTGCTGCATATGGCTCACATTTGCATTTGTGAGTCTTTAAATCCTTGACCTGTTTAATTGGACACTCGATATCAGCACTAAAGCTCTTAAATGAATGTAATCCGCTTCATGCTCCATTTTTATAAATAATACTTCTCAAATTAGTCCCCTTCTTTCTTCTTTAATGACATTACTCTTCCAAGTAACTAATTTTTTGACACTCACAACATTATTGACCCCTTCCTCCATCTTGGCGACTCTCTCTTCCAAGGCTGAAAATTCTTGATGATCCACTGAGTTCAGGGCGTTTAATTAATAAATTGCCAACTTTATTTTTAGTTTACTTATCTCATCTTTATAGACATCACGTTATAATTTCTACTACTCAACTACACCCCTGTAGTGAGCACCACTTTGTAAAAATTCATAGATTTTCTGATTATTCTTGGCCAATAACCCTGTAAATATATTACTTGCACAGGTTTGGGTTTTGTGTAATTCTTTGCGTTATATGATAGTAGTTGATATAATCTTTAATAATAGTATGGAGACTATTATCTATAGTTGAATGGAAGTATTAGATTTTGGTCTAAAGCTCGTCCAGTATCTCCACTCAAAATACTTATGATGTCCTGAATAGGGATTTGTTCCCTTGTACCGCCTAACTCAATCTACGCTCAGATCCCTGTTTACAATTTCTCTTGTTTGACACACTGTCAGCAGCAATCCCCAATTTGATTCAGCTTCTTCTCTGGATCCCCACTCAGATACTTACTCTTTATCTAAAAGTCTCCCAATTATTGCTCACAGCAATAAAATCCTTGAGAATAATAGAGCTCTAAATGGATTATGATAAAGTTTATTAAGCTAATACTCTAGTAATAGTGATCTGGTAATTTATGATCTGTTAATTTTGATATCTTATTAGTCAATTCTTTAGGAAATTTATAGTAGGGAACTCGGCGCCCAACCCCAGTTGGACCTCCTTAATGAAACGGCAGCCATTGTCATTAAATTACTCATCCTCATCTCATCAGCAATGGTTTTCCCCATCCTGGCTAGGGTTCCATTATTAGACATCCTCAAAACCTAAAATGGAAAGAGTCCAAAAACGTATTTCTAACTTTTTTCTCTTGATCCATGCAAACCAGCCATACCTGGAAAGCCACCTACTTAGTTAATAGGAATTGTTACCAATTAAGGCAGGTCATAAACCAACTGATTGATTTGATAGTTTCAGATGGCATCACTCGCCTCACAACATAATCCTTAAATCCCCAATCAGTCTGTGATAAAACCTGACCAATCCCAATCAGTACGCTTGATATTAATTTTAATTTTAATTTATTGCGGGGAAGGCCAACCATGGGATGGACACTTCTGAATATGACTCAGACGAGACAAAACTCAGTACCAGGGGAGGCACCCCAGAGAATCGATGCTATCTCTTGTTGCCAGCGGGAACGCCACTTATGGGGAGGGGGAGGGAACGTGTGAAGGGGCCGTAGCCACTATTGAACACGCGTGGAGGAAGGGGTCTGATTTGATGAACCAGACTGGGAACCAGGAGGAGACCAGCTGTCAGCGACGTGGTGGGAGATATCCAAACATCCACGCTTGAAAGTGGTCCACCAAATGAGACCGGAATCTGTGGACAGCTTCAGGGAGGGTGGGGATGGAGCCAGCGATGGCATTCAAGACAATCGTGTGGATAGTCCACATGACGATTGCAACCACCACAGCACGAAGGGAGGGTGGGAGAGGGGAGGCCATTGATGAAGCAAACATATCTCTTGACAGACTGAAGGGATGCGTTTGATCCTGGCCTAGCAGACGTTAGACTTCACGCCATCTCACTTTAGAGGTGGGGCACTTCTCCAGGCGGTGGAACAGCGTTCCATACTGGCCACACCCGACACAGGATGAGTGTAAAGCGTTAGAGCGCTCAGCTGTATGATACACCTGCCTCAGGCAGCGCCACACATGGGAGCGGACTTGAGGCTGCAACAGAGGATGGTGTGCGTATTTCCAGATAGTCTTTTGGGTTTCAGTGGGATAAGGGATGTCCATCATGTCCAGGTAGTCCACCCTGGATAGGACATGGGGTCGAATGGGGATCACGCCATCATGGATGGGTAGCCCCTGTACCTCTTGTGTGAACTGAGGAGAGGGGCGGCCTCTTTGGGTTGTATGTCCATTAATACGAATTCTCCACTCTGCGCTTCGCATGGAGAGTAGGATTCGTTTGTAGTGGGTTTTAGTCCCGTGAGGACCTGTGGCCGATGTGTGTGATGCGAGGTATTTCATCAGGGAGTGGGGGTTTGATGGATTATTGAGGCCCAAGGCTCAGGAAAAGTTGGAGCGGGCCGCGCGGGACCAGTGTTGGGATGGGAGTGTAGGAGCAGTGACGGCCGCGATCCAGGTGCCCAGGATCTTGGCGGCATGGGCTTTGAAGTCAAGCAGACCCATGCCACCATGATGATGAGGGCAAACATGACCTCTAGCCGTACTGGTGGAGGGTGGCCTGACCAAAGCCATCCTTGCAGCAAAGCATACAGGGATTTGAAGAAGCTTGAGGAGAAGGGGATGGCGTGGGCTCCGAACCAGACTTTGGATAGGAGCATAGAGTTGGCAAGAACAACCCTGCCAGTGAGGGTAGTAGGTTGGGCTCTGAGAGAGGCTATTCGCTTCATCACGTTGTCCAGTATACAGTTCTCCATTACTGCTGATGCGTATCCACCTGCCTCCATCCACGCGCCCAGATGGCATACTGGTCCTATGGTAGGACGTGGCACAAAGGGGAGCACCAGTGGAGCAGTGTGTGTTGAGTTAGTAAGGCGTGGACGTGGGCGAGCAGATGGGCCGGGTTGGGAACTACTTACTGGGCCCAGCAGTTCTGAAACTGACCAAGGAGGATGATTTCGGTTTTGGAGGCGTTCAGTGCCGCGTTGCTTACCTGGGAATATTCCTGGATGAGGGCTTCAAGCGTACATGCATCTTTGTTATTAGACACCCCCACTACGCAATCATCTGCAAATGCCAACATCTTGACTGGGGTTTGGCCTGGCACATGGACCCCAGTGAGGTAGGCATTCACATTTCGCAGTAGTGGGTCAAGGCTGAAGTTGTATAAGAGTGGGCTGAGGGGGTCCCCTTGTTGCAGGCCCCTTAGGGGCGGACTACTTCCGTTAGGAATCCTGGGCCACGCACTGCCATTGTTGCAGATTCCGTGAGCAGCATCACCCAGTTAATGAAGCGGGGGGTAGGCGGAATTGATGGAGGCAGGCCCTAAGGTATTCCCAGTTTACTCTATCATAGGCCTTTTGTTGGTCCAAGAATACAAGTGCCCCAGAGGCTGTGGACTGACACACATTAGCCACTGAGTGCACGTTATCCCAAATTGACCTTCTGGGGATAAAACCGAATTGTTTTGGGGAGATGGTGGCAGATGCTACAGTCCCTAAACAGTTAGCCATGATTTTGGTTAAAATTTTAGTGTCTGTGTTTGTTAGAGAAATGGGGCGCCAGTTGGCTAAGTCAAGCCTATCCCCTTTCTTGAAGAGTGTGACAATAAAGGCCTCATGTCCTCCTGGTAGGAGGCGCGTTTCCAACAGGCTTTGGTTGAGTGAGGCTAGCAGCAATGGGGATATATATTTAAAATATTTTTTGTAGAACTCATATGGAATGCCATCTGGGCCTGGGCATTTTCAGTTTGGCGCCCCGCAAATGGCTGTCCATAATTCATTCAGAGTAACTAAATTCATTATTTCCAGGTATCAGAAAATGGTGCGGATATGAGCTCGGTTGAGAAATTCCGCCATTTTGGCCAGCTGAATTGGTTTGGCTCAGTATAACTCGGTGTAATATCTTTGCGTTTTGATTGCCACTTCAGCCAGTGTGTCTGCAATGGAATTATCTGATCTTCGCACCTGTGTGCAGGCCACGCTCTGGCATGGTGCAAAAAAATTTTTGAAGAAGTATGCGGTGCACTTATCACCTTTAGTGATGCTGTGGCCCTGTATTGGACACAAACCCGATGTTTGTGTTGTCTTTTGAGTGCGTTGAGGTGGGCGGCTGCCTCCGCCCACTTCTGGCCCCATGCAGGGCTGTATCCTGTTGCTGGAATGTTGGACTCCAAGTGGACCAATTCCACCAGCGCATGCGATATAACTGCCAATGTGGCTCGTGAGCATCTGGAGGTGAGATGGCGATAGTGGCAGATGGTGTCTTCTTTGAAAGTTGCCCATGTGGAAATAGGGTCTGCGCAAAATGGTGCAACAAATGATTCCACCAAAGTTGCCTCTTCCACCCACGTGAAAAAGCCTGGCGACGTGAGCTTGGGGGGCGGATTTTGTACCAATGTGGGGCCTTTTCAACTGTGACAGGTAAGTGGTATGTAATTGAGACCAGTCGATGGTCGGAGAATTCCATTTTCGTTGTTTTGAAGTGGGAGATGTGGGGTTGGAATTTCGCCGGTGCTAGAATAAGGTTGATGTGGGTCATGGACCTTAATTGGCCATTATGGACGTGGGGACGCGTCATGTTTTCAAGCAGTGGGGCATGTCACGGCAGCGCATCCCTTAACCCAAGGGTGGCTTTTAGAATGCGTAGTTCTACGTGACCCTGTGGGGCGTGGGGTGAGGGCGGCCACCGGTCTGTTGGTGAGGTTAGCCAACAGTTCATGTCACCAACTAGGAAGGAATTGGGGGGTAGCGGAAGGGATTTGACTGATGAGAAAAATTCCCAACGCTCATGTGCACCGTTTGGGGCATAAATGTTGACGATTGTGTGCGCAAAATTGGCCCATGAGAAGGTGACAACGAGCACTTGGCCATTTAGGAATGTTTCTGAAGATGTAAATTTGAAAAAATTGTTTTTCTGAATTAGCACCCCACAGTGCTTCAACCAAAAGGATAAGGATGGTAGGAGCATTGTTTTCCAAGCTTCCTTGGAACCTCATGGACAGTGGGACTCCTGGATGGCCAGGATCTCCACAGGTAAATTGTTTTGTAAAAAACTCAGTTTCCTAGCCTGGGACAGGGGAGGCCTTGAGTCTGGCAATATTCAGCGTCCCTAGAGTGAAGGTTTCCCCCATCGCACCTTAGGTGTGAGGGGTGGGCCCCTGGGCCCACCAGCCTCTTCCAGGTCCCCATGGGCTTTCACAGCAGTGTGGGTATTAGCAGCAATGCTATCGGGGTTTTTGTTAATTTTTGTGGAAAGAGTCGTGTTGGCTTTGGCCTTCGCTTTTTGTTTTCCTGACGTCGGACAAATTTTTTGTGGTGCGGATAAGTTTGGTGCACCATTGAGTGGGGCAAAAAAAATTTTCAGTTGAGATTGGTCCCAAGTCAGTTTTGACTGGGGCTTGGGTGCATTAATTGGGTGAGACTGAATCTCCCATCAGATCCTTGGATTGAGTGGCCCGTTCAGCATGAGCCTCCCAATCTGATTGGGTGATGGATTCCCAAGTTGCTTCCACTGCGAAGGTCTCCATGTCCTCCTGGCGTTGTGAGTGTGGGATGGTGGTGGCCTTGGCCGTTTCCTTGGCCGCGGCCCTATGGGCCTGCTTGGCCTTCTTCTGCTCCTGCGGGGAGATGGGCTTTACCAATAGGTAGCATCCTTGTGCTCCCCATGGGAAAGCCTCCTTGGTGCTTGCAGTTGGTTCGTAGTGCACCTCTCCGCTGGTCATGGCTGCCAAGGGGTGCTCTTGGAATGTGACGCTCTCTTTGATGGGGCATGTGTGTGCCTTATGGCCAAACGCATCACAGTGGGTGCAAATGGGGGGCGTGCTGTCCACAGTTACCCGGAATGGGTGGGTGGTATGCCCTGCAATGTCAATAAAGGTGGAGTGCGGGATCTGGGTTAGGTCCTTCACGATCTCCTCAGTTGGGGTCAGAACTGCGATGGCTTTGCCGGTGCAATGGTGTGGCATCAGCGTGAAACGTTGCATTTTAAAAGATTGTATTTCGCCGTATATGGCAAGATCATCTTTCAGGTGTTGCTCCAAAATGTCACGTTTTACCATAGTAGGCAAAAAGTCAAACGTGAGGAAAATTTGGTTTGATTTTATCCATCTGGTGTGTTTAGTTTTGATGACTCATTGCCCTTCGGGGAGGTTGACCACTATGCGCACTGCTGCAGCATTGTCTGCTGCGATTTTGCTTTTGAAGCCTAGGTCCAGCCAACTGTGTGACATGGATTGAGGTGCAACATACACCGCAGTTGGGAAAATTTTGTGTACATCTTCACAAAATTTTTCCCATAGGGCTGTTTTTTGGATGTCCAGATACACACGGACTCCTTCCACCGACGAAAGTGGCTGGGAATGTGGCGTGTTGATGTACTGGTTGCATCGTGCTTGCCACGCGAGTATCTCCGGGGAAATTGTGACCACCAGTTTTTTTAGATTTTTTTCTATTCCGCTGGATTCTCTGGGGCGTTTTTGAACGTTTGAGGCCGCGGGCCTTCCGCCTGCTCCTCTTGCCTTGCTTGCCCAACTGCTCCCAGACATGGGCGCAGACTAATCCCCTCTATGAGATTATCAAACTAGATTTAGTCTTGAATTGAATAGGTTGCAAAAGTGTTTGCAACGAGAAAGAAAAGTTTTTTTACGCTTGATATTAATCATCTATCAAATGCCCCTATTTCGTTGACAACTATGCCCAACAAGATCTTAAGCATTCATCTGGATTGATCCCCAATGGATCTGACCAGGCGAATAACCTAAAATCCCCCAAACATAGTTACCCTAAAATCAGGGTCAACTAATATCCAATCTACTTCGCATTAGGGAATAATCCCATGGCAATCCCTGGTAATCTAGTCAGCTGGGAATATGGGCAAAAAATTTTAAACATCTCCCCTCTTTCTAACACTGGCATTCCTTCTGTCAACAGGAGGTAGCTATAACTCCTCTGCGGTGCATTTTTATTAGTCTTTATGTTTCTTTATTGTTGTTTTACCAGAAGTTTCCATACCTAGGTTGGCTTTCCCAAAGTAAAAAAATAAAAATTAAAAAATAATATCTAATTTATAGTAAAATTTGAATAAAAGAAGATATTATGATAATATAAAAAATATTGTTCCCTCTTGAGGAGAAAAGGGGAATAAGGCTTTAATTCTTCTTCATTTCAGGTCGCTTCCACAAAGTCCAGGTACTGGGAAGTAAGAACCAAAACCATGCTTATGTAAAGACAGATGTGTCGTGTACTGGTAATAGCAGATTTCTAGCAAACAAGGTGAAGGGGAGGAACAAACCATTGATTGTAGTTGATATAAACTACATTTGGGCGGAAAGCATACGCCCAGGAGGAGACAAACCATAAAATTTAATCCTGTACTGATAAACTTCAGCGTATAATAGGCATACAAAATATACTTCTGACTGCCACCACTTAAAGAGAGGTGGAACATGTAGTAACTGACCAAAGGGAATCTGCTTAGGCGGAATCTTCATGAGGTGGCCAGGCACGGCCATTTTGGGCACATTCTCCCATGTTGTCACCATGGCGGTCCTAAAAAGTGTCCCTAATAACAAAGTGGAAATGAAAATCATGTTGGCATGGGTGTTTAAACACAGCAAAGAAGCATAATTGGGATAACTTCTAAGGACAACTGACCAAGAATCAAGTGCCTTTTCTGCAAAATCTTTTACTTAAGAAGAGCTCGTGGCCCAATTGAAGTTTCCTCGCTATATTTTGACAAGCAGGGCTGAGAGGGCGTTCTAATTTGGCCATAGTTTCCAACAGAGACTGGCTGTAGTGAGGGTTGTTTCTGATCCCAAGCTTGCTTAATAGGCCTGAGGCTTTGGATAGTAGATAAGCACAAAGATTTTCTCAGTTAAGAGGTCCCCATTACAAAAAATAGCCCAACGAGAAGCTTGTATAATTAGCATTGAGGACGTGAGCAAAAAGTTCAATCTGTGAGAGCAAAGTAGACCAAGAATGTAGGTCATAAATGGTTCAATTAGATTATGGACAAGAAGTCCATTCTTGATAGTCTCTTCTTCCAAAATTGTATCCAGCCAAGTTGAAGTAACTATGGTAAGATCAAGAAGGATCTGGCCAAGCAACGATGCACGCATGAATACAAGGATGAATTAAAGCCTCTTTGACCAAGGCAAATGGGAAATTTGATGTAGCTTTTTAGGGTTAAGATTTCCCATAACGGCATTAAGCAGAGGGTATACTAGTAAAAGACATTGAGGAAAAGGTTGAGAAACTTAAGGTTTATAATATAGTCAAATGGGGGGTTATTAGATTTTTGTGATTGACTTGAATAACCCCTATAAGAAAATTATCAGTGCTGATGGATTACTTTATTGAAGGAAGCCATAATTCTTCCTAATTTATCAGAATAATCTGATAAATTAGCTTACCTCAAAACTGCCCTAATATGGTAACAAACTTTCTAAACAACTATGGTTATTTTAGTTATGATAAAATAAGTCATACCTAATTATTTGTCTGCTAGGGTGCAAAGCGGCTTTATGGCTTTATCTCAAATTGCACCTTCTATATTAGTTCATTAACATTAATGCACTGGGCGAAATTTGTGTGCATCTATACAATCTTAATGATTTATGCGCTTATCCTAGTTTCCCAAAATAAGCGTTCTATAGTGCAATAAGATCCTGAACAACGTTACAAATAGGGGTAAGTCAAAAATCATAAAAAACTATTTTTCACCCAAATTAATTATTAGTCTAATGTACGATGAAGCTCTAAAATTGGGCTGGCTTTTAAACAATTAAGCGTTGACTTAGGGCCATTATATCTCCCAAAATCTTCCAATTCTGATAGTAATTTGTCTTCAATTGGGCTAATACACTTGTATAATGTCAATAAGAGTTAAGTTAAATTGGAGAAATTTTTATAGGTGTTGCCATGACCAGCAGCGGATTGGCATGGTATGAATTAACTCATCTGATGGATGAATATGGCCAAGAGATGCTTGAGAGGTATAAGGAACCAGCACCTGGCTAACTATTATAATATAATCTGACATCATCTGACATCCTTTTAAATTATTAGAATATTTATTTCATAAAATTATCGATATTTATAGAAGTAGTGTATGTGCCCATACTTCCTGAAGAACGTACTTAACTTGTTTGCCAGCCTGAGAAGTAGACCCGATTGTGTTGGAGACATTACTATTGTTTACAAAGACAGAAGGTCTCATATTTCTATAGCCAGTAGACTTAGGAATGGTGGTATACTGGAGATACTTCTTTTTTTGAGGATTATCAGAGAAACTATCTTCCCAATCAGAGCAGGAATATTTTTAAGTTAAGTCTTTTACTTGATTTTCCTTTTTAACCATCTTAGTTTGCACCATTGGCTAAAAAATAATACTCTTTTATCTCATATATGCCTTTAGAGTAAGACATTAATGACCAGCTTCAGTTTTTCACCCTTTAACAAACGCCCAAGCGCAAGTTAAGGATCATATATATACTATCTTAAAATAGATAAACTATAATTTCTATTAGTATAGCTGTATGTTATAATAATAAAGAAGATATGTATGGTTAGTAATTTTAGTAAGGTAAAATATCAGCACTGATTTGTTTAAAGAAATTTATTAATCTCCACATGACTTTTTGATAATGTTGGCCAAGAAAAAGAAAAATTCAAGGATTAATACTATAACAAGGTTTATAAGGTAAATGTTAGCATAATGTCCCTATTAGATTTGTTTTAAAAGAGAAAACATATCATTAAGAACTGCCTTTATTAAAAAAACCTTATCTACAGCTGGTGTTGCTTTAGAAGAAATTTAAGCAATGCATGTGTCAAAGTTTCGAATGTGGGATGTCAGACTTACCACTGTGGAATTAAGACTTTTCAATCTAAATGCTGATCAACCTCACTGAATGACTGATTATGAGTGTAGGTAAATAAAAGAGTATTGAACAGGAAGTGTCATGAGGTGCCAATTAACCCATACCACTCATTAATAAGCTTACTAAAATAGTTCATAATGCTACCAACTAATTAGGAAGCTTTAGTATTAATGGTATCATGATTCAACATATAACTAAAACAGAAAAACTATTGTTTGTCCCTCAATCTAAAACTTCCAGAAGATTTGATGATAAATGACTTAATAGTTCCTATCGCCACAAAGTTCACATCAAACTATGGTTAAATAGTATAAATTTAAATCAATTAAAATATTACAAATTTTTAACCAGCTAAATTGATTTATACTTAAGTAGCGTTCTCTTGCTAGATATAGACATCAAAGAAAAAAGCTGGTTCTAGCCATCCTGTAAATCTAGAGATCTAACACTTTCTGACTAGACTGCAAAAAGTTCCCTCACAGGCGCAAGAGGGTACCAAAGGACACTTAGAACCTTTGGTGCAAATGAGCTATTTTTTCATATTGCTGATGAGCAGTGGGTCACTGCTATGTCCACTAAGGACCTCCTACTGTACCCCCTTCTCAATCTCCTCCTTAGTGGAAAAAATTAAAGGGTCTATAGGGAGGTAACTCAGATCTGGGGCCACCAGCAGGACCCAAGGCTCATCCTATCCCCATTATGGTATTTCTAACCACTCTTGAATGAAGAGCACCAGCCTTAAAGCTTACAAAAAAACTTATCAAGTCATAAAAAGTGGTTCAAACCTTCAAAAATTAGGTTACAGGTCACAGATTATTAAACCAAGTCAATAGTTTAAACCTGGGATATTTATATATAAATTAAACGTCTGAGTTAATATTCATATATTGGTTTGGACCAAACAATCAATCTGAGAAATTTTGCTTAAGTTTCATTAAAGTGATTCTGCTTCCAATCAGGATATCCGCTGTTAAAGATTTTATAGTTTGCATGAGCTTATAAGAAAAACCCTCCAATTTTGCTGCCCTTCCCAAACCAAAAAATGGGAGTGCTGGAAAAGGGTTAAGCAGGTTGTTTCTAAGCTACCCTCCAATCTCCTCTTTTTCCCCTAGTATAATGACAACAGCCTCTATTAGGGTCTTTTGTTAGTTCAATCTTCATTTTTGAGCATTAAAATAAAATTCTGTGTTTTCCCTTTTGTTCTCCGTGGACTCCGTTGAATTTCAAAACTCCAGTATTATTTCCTTTATTCTGGAAAGACATGCCACCATTTGCGTTCTGGCTTCAATTATCATTGAGGGGGCACTCCAATCCATTGATCCGGCAGCACACCGCGGACTAAAAGAAAATGTCAGAGTCATGCTCCAGAACTCTTTTCCAATCCGCCACTAAAGAAGCGCATGCCCATATTTCATACTTCCCTTTTGGCCCAAAAAGTGTTTGCGTGATCTGGTCAACAAGGGGCTTTCCAAACAACCACCAACAAAGACCAACTTCAATTGAAGATCTGCCTTACAAACCCATCACTATCTCAGTGAAAACAGCCAAAAAGGGGCTTCTGAGTCCACTGCCTATGAATTCCATCCCCAATTGCCAGATTTTCCCAATTTATCCACAATTTGCCATATATTGGCTAACAAAAGGGTTTCTAACCTATTAATTTTGGTATGCCATTTATTAGTAAAGAACGCCTGTTTACCCAAACTAAAAAGGGATTACAGCCTCTAATCATATGGAGCTTCCATCCTTGGGGCAATTTACTGAAGTTTATAAACAACCGGTCTGCTTCTAAGACAACTTTTCCAACTTCACATGCAGTTTGATCCACTCCAACAAACATCAAAAATTTTACTAACCACAGCCAATACCCAATTTGAATTAATCTGATTTGATTACAAAATTGTTTATTATAATCGTAAACATTTACACTAAGTGAGTCCACTTACTATCAATGGTAATATGGAGAACCAAGATACTTTGGGACAGTTTCATATGTCAGCAATCACTAACACAGAAGAAGTGTTTGTAGGTTTTATGCCTGTCCCACCCTTGATTGTTGCCCCAGAAAGACCCGCGGGTGGCCCCATTACAGCCATTTGGTTTTTATGGGGTCTTTGGTACGCTGATAAACATCACTACCCTCACAGGAATAGAACGTCCCTCCTGAAAGTCGTTAGGACTTCTGTGTCCCTGGCATCCTGAGCCTTTCATTGGGTTATAACACCTCTACTGCATCCCAGTCTTACATAATCAGCAGAATTCATGTCACATCCTAAGAGAAGCTTATATATATGAAAAAACAGCTCCAAGGACTAGAGAACAAGAATTTAAGCTCAGAAGGTGCCCAAAAGATGAAATTTGGTACTCACTATTGAAACTTCCTTCTGTTTATAAATGATATGTCAATTGACAATGGAAGATGTTTATATATTTAAGAGACCACTTCTAAGGGGTAGGAAGTGTACAAGATGGATTAATATCTAACAAAAAAGGTGCCTCTGATTCCTCCTGAGAGACAAGGGTCTGGGCTACAATCGAGTTCATCATACAAACCTTCATACAAGTAATCACGTTAATTATGTTAATATCAATGGCACCATTCAGAAACTTCTGGATGGAATCTAATTAACAAAGGTCGCTCATTTGGTGTTGGAGTTCAGGGGTTTTGGATGCTCGCTGGTGCTTTGCACCCAGAATCTCAACAATATGTGCAGGAGAAAATCAATCTTTACCGCTAGAATGACTACTTTTATAGGGGACTATGCCGAGCACTTATATAAAAATAATACTCACTAGTAAACTAAAAAATTGTATTTTTATGTGGCTTTAATAGATGCAGCAAGGGGGTCAAGAGCAAACCCTGTTACAATTTCGCTGCATATATTTAAACATAACTAAAACCCAAAGCGTGATAGGTAAAAATTCATTATTAGATTCAAGCCTAAAAAGGAAATATGGGTGTTCAACCTATTGGAGCTCTTGAAATTCGCCTCGCTTTAATGTAATAGCAGATGGAGGGTCAAGAGTAGGTAGGACAAGTCCATGATGTAAAGATTTGAAATATTTGAGCCAATCACCGTGGGGAAAATAGTTGCACCTTGTGGGACCCCATCAAGCTTATAAGATAGGTGGTTTTCGCTTTAATTGTTTGAAGCAAATTAGAATTGGGCCGAGGAGGAACCTCCAATAGACTCTACTGATTTAGCCGCATAGTTGGTGCAATCTGAATACCCAAACTCATGCTTAAATGGTTGAGAAGCATTTACATATGTATTACCCTGATTTGAGGAGTTCCACCAAGAATTAGCCAGAGTCTTTTGGCTGATTTTATAGCTATTATCATCCAAAACACTCTTCTCACAGTATTGGACTTGTAATTTTCCAACATTACCCCCTTCAAGAGTGTTAATGGGTGAATAAGGGCGCAAGAACTTGCCATAGACTTGGTTTACAGTAACTACAATAGCAAGATACTTAATGGAGCACTCATCTTCTTACTTACAAGTGAATATAAGGGGCTTTCCCAAATAGACCTGAGCTTCTCACTTTTGGGAGTGATACAATTTTGGTAATACAATACCAAATCTGCCACTTGAAAGGGAGGGACGGGCTTCCTATGCTAATTTGCATCTACCCCTTTTTGGTGACTGTTTTAGCTAGGTTAGTTATGGCATCAGACTGCAGCTGGATGATGCGTTGTGACAATCTTTTCAGGGCTTTTTCATGATCATCTGTCCTACCAGAGAAGATGTCTTTTGGCTCTCATCACTTTCGCTGAGCATCAACTTGCTTAATACGTTGAGGCAATGGACACCGCCAGACTCATCAACGAAGAAAACCCACAACTATACCTCCTTATGCTCAAGTCGCTGATGCTCCTACCCCAATGTTATCCGCTATGGTCCTATAGCTAAAGAGGGCGCTGTACAAAAGGTTCCCCAAAGCTTTCTAACCTTCTGCTATGGCTTATTAGGCTGTTAGCTGAGGTGCCATATTAGGGATTTTTAATTTCTAATAATCCCTTTGTTTGTTTCATTTGCAATAATGATGCATGACGGCTCCCCCTTTTGGGTTGGGCACCACTAGTGCCAAAAAAGTGAAGACGTCTTTTGCTAGCAGGGCTGGTACTCCTGGTTCCTGACCATGCAATATGCTGAAGGGAGACATTTTAAGGATACGATAGTAACTAATATGGTAGGCCATGAGGGCACTAGGTAAGAATTGATCCTAGTGTAAGTGATCTGAGCTTGCCGTCTTCCATAATATGGAAACCAGGGTTTTATTTGCTCTTTCCATAGTACCATTTATGGAAGGGCTGTAAGGGGCTGAGAAAGTTGCTGCATCCCCATGGAAGTAGCTAAAAGCTTTAACATGAGAGGTGAAATTCTTCCCATTGTTAAAAATCAGGACTTGGGGACAACCATGCCAGGTGAAAATATGTTGATAGAGGAAGGTGGCGGTAGCTTTGGCGGTCTGGACAGGAAGAGCAACCTCTTCAACCCATTTAGTGAAGTGATCAATACCTACCAGGATATTCGATTTTCTTAGTAGTCTGTGGTAGAGGGCTAACCACATTTAGACTTATTGTGTAGAAAGGCTGTTTAGTGGTGGTAGGTTGATATTAATACTCGGTCTGCAAGCTGGACTGCTTTTTACAAGTCAGGAAGGCATCCAGGACTTTATTTAAGGCTTCCATAATGTTCTCCTAATAGTAACGCTCATTAATCCACTCTTAGATTTTTCTTACACCACTAAGCCCCAGGATAGTGTGAGACTCCAGGATCACTAGTACTTGCTCTGATGGTTGGAGATAGGGCAAGCAGTTTACTCTACTTTCTTGTATAGATCACCACTTTCCACCTTAGTATTTTGGGAATGCCAAGCTAGCATCTCTTGTACAGGTTCGTCTTCATTAGCCCATGCATCAGGAGCCATTAGGAGGTAATGTAGACTCTCAGCATCACTAAGGTCTAAGTGAAGGACAGGCAACCGCTTCAACCCATCAACGTTCATATGGCGAGTTCCCGCCCAATGCTAAATTGGCATATCTTAATGCTGGAGCTTCAAATCCTATCAAGCCAGCCTTCCTGTGGGGTCCTTCATATTATGCAACCACTTTAGGGATGCATTGTAAGTAATCACTTTGAAGGAAGTCCCATATAAAAAGTGTGGTAGTATGTTATAAATTTGGCAGTATTCAATAAATACGCCGGCGATTTTTTGCACAGGTTAACCCACTGAGCAATAGGGACCAACAATATGATCGCTGCCCTCGAAATAACAGAATAACTTAAAATAAATATGGAGCACTTGCTCCCACAACTTCTTTTAATAAATGTGCTTTAATACCGCGGATTCTTCTTATTTTGCTTTAATATTATCCTACTTAACAACAACCCTTCTTGATCATCTCGTCTTGCTTATATTGTAGTGACTTCAGATACTTTGACTTGTATGGCTTAGTAATTTAATTTGCCATATCTTATTGGCTCTGTCAATTCTTCATTCGTTAATTTCACAATCGCCTAATTCAAGGTGATTTCCCATTAACCCAATATTGCCTCAATTCGAGGCACTAAAATTACCATTACCTTATTGAATGTTGACGGATTTCATTAATTTCACCATAATGACCTTAAGATTATCATCCAGTTATATCAAATTCACAACATTACCCTCTCCTCGACTAGACAATAAGGATTCTATTGTTTGTACGGCCAGAGGAACTTTTCATGAACTCAGTTATTGATCAAACCGCTAGTAGGGTCCTTGATAGTATATGCATCTATACCAGTCTTCTCAATGACTTCGAATAGCCCAATCCAGATACTGGCCAGCTTATGTTTCCAGCTGAACCCATGTTGATCATGGAATAGAACCATGTCTCCATCTTTGAACTACGGTAGATTACTTCGTCATACCTGATTGGCAGCCTGGCTTTTGATTCTCTTGGCTAGGATGAACAAGTATGCTTCAGTTTGTAATTTAATCAGTGTATTCGTTAGGACGGTCAGATAGTGTTGCAGATCCATACCGCCAGTGTCCTCTATGCAATCATATAAGAGGGCGGGCAGAGCGGGGTGCTGTCTATAAAGCAATTGGAATGGGCTTTTCCCCATGGCGGAATGATAACTAATATTATAAGCAAAGATGGCGGTGGACAAAAGGGAGCTCCAGTATGAGAGTCAATCCGCTACTAATTTGCAGAGTATGTTCACCAAAGTCCCATTGACCCGCTCCACCATTCCATTAGATTTGGGATGGTATGGGGTTTTCAGTCCCCCTCGGATGGCCATTGGCTCATTGAGCTTTGTAAGAATGTGGGAAGTGAAGTTAGTTCCGTTGTTAGTAAGGATGAACTGGGGACAACCATGTCGCTGAATTATACATTCCATGACAAACTTGGCCACCGTTAGCGCCCCTAAATCATGTATTGGCCGCGCCTCAACCCATCTGGTCAAGTGGTCAATTTCTACCAGGATGTATTTGGACCGGTTTGCCCCTGTTGGTAAGGGAACCACAACATCAATTGAAACGGTGTACCAAGCGAAGTGTGGCTTCACTACCTGGTATGGAGTCTTATGGCAGAATGGCTTTTCCAGTTGGCATTGGTGACAGGAGGAGATATTATCAAGTACATCGAAGTTCATGCTTTTCCAGTAATACTGAGGTCACATTAATTCCATGGTCTTATGTACTCCACCATGTCCAACTGCTTAGTGTGCGCTCATAATAACATTTGGATGGGCGGAAGGTCTTGGAATATTCACAGTAGTGTCCCCTATTCGCTTATACAATTCTCCTCCTTTCCAGAAATGTATTGGCCCTTATTTCGTCCAATACCTTTATGACTGGGGGCGTTCATCATTGTACTTGCCACTAAGCATCTTATCAAACATAATATTGCTCAGATCCGCTGTAATTGCAATCATGGGTAATCTCAATAAACAATCAGCATTCTGGTGTTTTGCTCCAGGTCGATGCAAAATTTCAAAATTATATTCCTGCAAATTTAAGAGCCCTCGGGCTAGACGCCATTCTGGTTTTTTAAGATTTTGTAACCGCCGTAGCAAGGCATGATCCGTTACAACTTTGAATTTTACTCCATGCAAGTACACCCAAAATTGTTTATAGGCATAGATCACCGCTAAACACTCGCGCTCAGTCAAAGTATAATTGCATTCATGACTGTTCAAGCTACGACTGCAATATGCTACAAGATGCTCTTCCCTTTTCTCATCTTTTTGGGATAGGACTGTTCCTACAGCAGAAAGGAATGCATATATCTGTAAAATGAACTCTTTTTTGAAATTGGGATAGTGTAACACCAGTGCACTGGTTAACGCCACTTGAAGCATATCAAAAGCGCATTGCTCTCGCTCAGTCCATGCAAACATAGTGTCCTTTTTTAACAACTCAAATTTCAGGCCCCCAATACAGCTGAAGTTAGGGATGAAGCGCCAGTAATAGCTGACCATTCCTAAAATACCTGTATATCCCGCTTGCTGTTGGGTGAAGTCATTTTATGGATAGCTTCCACCTTGGCTGGTTGAGGTTGCAACCCTGTGGCGTCAGCTACAAACCCCAGGTACTCCAACTGGTCCTTAAAGAAGTGGAATTTCTGAGGTTTGATATTTATGTTGGCCTCAGCGAGCTGGCGGAATACAGCTTCTAAATGGTCAAGGTGTTTGGAGAAGGTTTGTGGAAAGATACTAATGTCGTCAAGGTATATAAGGACGTATGACAGTTTTAGGTCCCCCAGAATAGTATCCATTGCTCATTGAAACGTAGCTGAGGCATTACACAGCCCTTTCGGCATCTGAGTTGGTTGAAAAAGACCTTTGGAAGTGATTACAGCGCACTTTTCCTGCTCCACCAATGGCAACTTTATTTGCCAATAACCTGAGATCAGGTCCATAGCTGAGAAGAAATGAGCTTTCCCCAACCAATCTAAAGCGTCATCAATCCGTGTTAAGGGATAGGAGTCTTTTTTGGTGATGCTGTTGAGCTTTCGGTATTCTATTACTACGCGGTTGGTGCCACCCTTTTTTCAACAATCAGAATGGGTGAAGCCCAAAGACTCTTCAATGGTTCAAGCATCCCTTGCGCTAATAGCTTGTTGATTTCCTCGTTTACTACTCCTTCTGTCACCCTTGATTGGCGGATTGGCCTTGACCTGATGGGAGGG
Organism: Massospora cicadina; assembly: GCA_022478985.1. Taxonomy (NCBI): domain Eukaryota; kingdom Fungi; phylum Entomophthoromycota; class Entomophthoromycetes; order Entomophthorales; family Entomophthoraceae; genus Massospora; species Massospora cicadina. The sequence continues at coordinate 91,348 of JAKSZP010004211.1, read as the reverse complement.
TAATCTCCAGTGTCCAGCCTATGAACCACCCCCCACGCGCATCCTAAATAATGGTCATCAACAGCGAAAATATCTTTATACTTTTGAAATAAAGCAATTGCTCTATACTTCTGTGATTCTGACAGGCCCATTAATTTGTCACGCGATACTACTGCCATTATATTGAGCTGCGGTTTGAAAGGCAGACCAAATTCCTCTAGTGACCTAAAGTCATGAACCAAAAAAGCCTCCTAAATGGGGATAAAGTGCAAATATGCCACTATTTGGTGGTGGCGTATTTGCAGTAGTACCATTTGTAAATTTGCAAGCAAAACTTTGACCTCCCCCTGCCCTGGTAATATAATACCTGGGGCTACGTGAGGCTCATACCGTGACTGCTGATATGGCCCAATAACTTCCCCATAGAGTCCATCTGGAACTTCTATCACCAAGTCAGTGTTTACTATATCTTGATGCCTGGATGGAAATGATATAGGTCCAGCAGCTTGGAGCAGCAGCCCTTGATATTCATAAATCTGTTGTGGAAGGGCCCAGTTTTTGCCCTTTAACCAATGGTAGCGCACTGGGATTACTCCGTCACTATAAGCTAGATTGATATTCCCCATATGCACCGGATCATTTGGCACTCCGCTAGAGGTGAAGTGTATTGTGATCCTTTGACCCAACATTTCAGAAGTCTAGTCTGTCATATCGATAACAGCCCCATAGTGTCGCAAGAAGGCGGTTCCAATCAGCAGATCATAATGGCTATTTGGTAACACTATAGCTGGGGCTACCACAACAATAGACTTAAACTGCAACAGAAGCTCACTGTATGCTCCCTCAGAGACTGTGTTATCCGCTCCAGCAGTGTTGTATACCATCCGTTGTTCCACATCCAGTCTTAGTGCCAACCTGGCCACCAAACTGGTGGAGACTATATTGACAGGTGCACCTGTATCTATGATGGCACGGACATGGGTTTTAGCTACAACCAGGTCACAGTAAGAACATTCGGAGTAAGATGCATCTTGACTGTTTGTAACATAGACATTAATGGCATCTCTATTTTCAAGAAAACCCACAATCCCCTCGCCAATGCTGGGGTATTGTGTGATAATAGTGTTGACTGGATGAGCGACGCTTACCGCTTGCAAGAAAGGGGCATTAGAGGAGGGGTCCAACTTATCAGGTGAAACTTGGTCAAACATCTGGCAAGCATATGGCTCAACCTGAAACTGGGACGTCTCTTCCGCCATAGCCGCAGACTGCACTTGTGTCAAAATATTCACCCCTTCAACTGGCTGCTGATATAAGACTGACACATCAGCCAAGGGAGCTTCCACTGAGTGTACAGGGATAGATTCAGGCGGGACGTTATGAGTTAAATTAGTGGAAGTAGAAAGTCCCATTTCTACTCCGCTCTGACTTTTCCCTGATTGTACTGTCCCTGCAGGAGGAAATAACCCTGACGATGAAGACAACTTCTGGCCAAGTGCCCAGAACGACCACACAAGAAACAATTGATCCTTTAGGATCTGCGTCTATGATTGTTGTGAAATGGCCCATCCCAAAATTTAGGCTGGGGTTGAGCAGTGTACATAGATTCTTCCCAATAGTTGAACTGCTGATGGTAAATTCATTTGAGATGAGGCGTGTGCTGATAATAAGGCTGGTGGTTACCAAATGGACGCTGAACTGGAAGAGATGACTTCCTCAAATAAAAAGGTCCAGCAGCGGAGAGGATATGGTTTCACTCTATGTTGGGCGGAGGGAAGTTAGCGGATAACCAGCACAAGATTTGAATGAGTTTAAGCAAAGGGATACCAACTTCTACATATGGAGCCATGGTACTGAAAAGCTCACAGTATGGTTTCACAGTGGAGGTCAACGCTATGCATACATATGATTCTGTTAAAGTTCCTGCCCCAATTAACACATGAGCTTCTATCATAAAGCAATCAGAAAATGCAATAAGGGTCTCATTATGCTGAAACCCAATTGTTAAGAATTCCACCTTCCGCTGTGCCATTTTCATAGTCCTTCTGAATAACCACAACACAGTATCTTTCAATTTTGATAGGTAGCGGAACTGGTGGAAAAAATAGCAAACAACTTGGTCAATGCTGTCGACATCTAAAGTGGATATTAATAATTTGGCTTTATGCCTATCTGAAGCTCCATCCACTGCAAACTCAAATCGCTTAAAAAATATATGGATAGTCCATTGTGATCAAATGGAGGCAGCTTATCAATACGAGCCTCCTGTATTAACTCTTTCTTCCACCGGAGCATAGCGTCCAAGACAAGCTTGAGTTCTACATATTCAATGGTTGCGGCATCTTAAAAAGACTCTTTGCCAGAGTAAGCCTGATTGAACATGGCCAGCAACTGAGGAAGGTTGTTGGCTTTGTGATTGTCCAATGAGCCCCCTGTAATGAGCACCAATGTTATAAATTTGGCAGTATTCAACAAATACAACGGCGGATTTTTTGCACAGAGTTAACCCACTGAGCAATAGGGACCAACGATATGATGATCACTGCCCTCAAAACAATAGAATAACTTTAAATAAATATGGAGCACTTGCTCCCACAACCTCTTTTATTAAATGTGCTTTAATACCGCGGATTCTTCTTATTCCGCTTTACTCTTATCCTTCTTAACAACAGACCTTCTTGATCATCTCATCTCGCCTATATTGTAGTAACTTTGGATGCTATGACTTGTATGGCTTAGTAACTTTATTCTCCATATCTTATTGGCTCTGTCAATTCTTCATTCGTTTATTCACAATCGCCCAATTAAAGGCGATTTCCCAATAACCATATATCACCTCAATTTGAGGCACTAGAATTACCATTACCATATTGAATCTCGACGGATTCCATTCATTTCGCCATAGTGACCTCGGGCTTATTGTCCAGTCATATCAAATTACAGCATAGTACTTCAAAGTAAGCAGGACATCAATGCTTTCTTCTGAGTGATGCTAGAGTTACGTTCAGCCTTTGAGAGCATCATAATGGAGTAGGACATGGGATGATAAACCCCATGCTCATCCAGTTAAGCCAAGATAGCTCCAACAGCATAAATGGAGACATCTGTGAACAACATGAAGAGCTCTCCATAGTCATAGTGGCGGAGGATCGGCCTTCTTTGCAATAGATCCTTCAAGGTCTCAAAAGCGTCCTTTTGTTCAGCAAGCCAATAAAAGGAGGGTTCTTAGCCAAGACGTGGACGATGGGCTCACTGAGCTAAATGAACTGGGAATAAATTGATAGTAATACACCATCATGCCCATAAATCCCTAAATATCCCGCAGATTCTTAAGGGGAGGCATTTTGCTATGGCTTCAACCTTATCCTGTAGGGGTTGGATTTTTTCCTGAGAGATGGCGTGTCTGAGGAAGTCTAATTTTCTCTGGAAAAAGATACTTTTGGAGGGTTTTAATTTGATATTGGACTCTAGACGCTAAAAAACCTCTTAAGGTGAGTAAGATGTTTGTCAAAAGTCTTGGAGAACACCATGATGTCATTGAGAGAAATGATGATGAAACTTAACTTTAGGTCCTGCAGGATATGGTCCATGGCTTTCTGGAAAGCTGTGGGTGCGTTGCACAGCCCTTAAGGTAGTTGGGTTTGTTGAAAGAGACCCTCACTTCAAATAAGAGCGAATTTCTCATGATTTCTGGAAAAGTCCATTTGTCAATAACCGCTAGCCAAGTTGATAGCGGAAAATAAGTTAGAACCAGAGAGTTGGGCTAGGGCGTTGTCAATGAGGGGATAGGATAGATATTTTTTTGTGAGGTTGAGCAATTTGTGGTAGTCCTTAACTAACTGACAACCATTTTTCTTTTTGATTAACAGAAGTGGGGACGACCAAGGACTTTGAGAGGGCACCAGCAACCCAGCATTCAGTAACTTTTTTAGCTCTGTTTGCATCTGTAGATCTTCCACTTTTGACTTGCAATAGGGTTTGAATTGGATAGGGCGAGCATCCCCAATGTCAATTATATGAGTCCAACCTTTCATATGTCCATAGTCAGTATCAGATTTGGAGAAGATGTCGCTATGGGACTCCAATAAACTATGAACTTTATTAGGCTCAGCAGGGGTTAGATCATTAGAGATATGCACAGTGGGAAGAGCTCATAAAGACTGATCATCAGGTAGGCCCATATCCGCCATAGACCTGATACAGTGAACTTGTTGGATGTCCTCAATGGGAATAGTAGGCCTCTTCCGATCTCCTAATGCTTCTTGACAATCATGCCCTTCTTATTGTGATTCATTAGCAGAAAATTAATTGGTCACTGATAGGCTAGGGCTAGCGCAACTGGCAATACTCTGGGCTCAAGAGGGCTAACTCTGTCAAGCCTGATTAGACGCTATAAGCAATTGGGTGGAATTTGTATGTAACCTTAGTGTCAACTACCCTTTGTTCAACCTCCTTAACTAAAACCTCTTTGGAAGCATAAAATGGGATTCCCACTAGAGCGTCCACTGATGGAGGCAACATCTTGGCGTTGCATCCTTCTGTCATGTAGTGTAGATATAAGGCGGAGGAGGGGTACTAAATAGTGCAGGCGTATTCCTTTTTATTAAGCTCATTGATATTCAAAATCAAAGGAACTTTGTATTTATGCAGGATGAGATAGCCCTGCTTCAAGTTAATGATACCTTCATATGCGAGAATAAACTATATACTATTGAGTAGATCATAGGTATTATCAGCCAAGCCATCTCTGGTGCTGACAAAATTAGCTTTTTATAACGGATGGGCAAGGAAGAGTAGGCACCAATAGCACACGTGCTAGAGGGACTAACAGTACCAAACTCTTGGGTTTGTTGAGGTATGTGCGAACTTAATATTTTTCATAAGTTTTAATGTCACAACATTCACCAGGGATCCAGTGTCCAGGATAGCTGTGGACCGTACTCTGTTGATGACGACCTCCACTTTTGTTAAGGTTTCACTCAAGTTGGGGAAAAGAGCATGGACCTCTTTTAGCCAGAGAGCGGAAGCTAGTATTTTAGAGGTTTCTGGGTACCTTTCCTGGATAGACTGCAAGGTGGGGACACAGTGGGTGGATCATATCAGCGTAGCAACGAGATGGTCAGCATCACTTGCAGTGTCAATAAGCTCAAAACATCTTAAGACTTGTTGGAGATACGCTTGGAGGGGTATTTTAGCTGTGTCCACCCTTTCCAGGTTCAACCTGTTGGGTACCTCCACTTTAATGGGACTCCTAAGACATAGTAACCGCCATCTTCACAACCCCCTTCAGATATATTATCTGAGGGGTTATCAATGCACGTCAGGGAGCTCATAGGAGGTAAGGTAAATTTAGGGCTTCCCTTATGGTTGGATAGGCCCTGGGGTTTCATTTACCTTTTTACCCTTTTGAGGAGGCGTTGGGATTATAATGGCTTTAATTTTAGCCTTTGCAGTAGCAGGTTTGGCCTGCCCATGGCCATAGGTCTTGAACGAGAGCCAACCAGAGGAGAGGATTAAGAGGGTAGTGACAGTGGCTTGAAGGGACGTGACAATTGATCCACCTTAGGAGACCGCTCTGAAGAAGGAGGAGGGCAAGGAAAAGGGATGACTGCCTTCACCAACTAGCTTTTTTGAGCAGAAGATGGAGGGGAGACTGACCTGTCACTGCCATTATCCTCTGGCTATCATCATAGGATGGAGAAGCATTTCGTGGTGGCAGCTCCACTGGAGCAGGTTTCCAAAGGGAGACAGTCATAAAAAAGGCTATAGGGGTCGGAGTAGATGCTTGCCTTTTTAGCTCCTTGCATGAGGTCAAGTTCATAGATATCAGCCACCACTAGAAAGGCCTCCTTGATATCGCATACTTTTTTGAAAGAATGCTTAACTGAAGTGATATGCATTACCAAGGAGGGATGGGATGCTAATCCGTCCAAGATAGCTGCAACGGCATCATCCAGTTATAGCATTTCTGCAAGCAGTAAAGTTGAGCTTTACTACAGAATTGCTAAACTAAAAAGGGTATCTATTCTCTTCTTGCAGACTAATGCACATAACGGCCTGTTAATGCCTTTGTAAGCTCTAAGTGGAGCCAAATTCTTTAATAAGTGCTTGTTCAACCTGCATCCAGGTGCTGAGGTTGACCATGTTGGTAACCATTATCTATTGAGTCATACAATCAAGAAGGGTAGGATATATTTGGTCTTTTGATGGTCAGTTGCCCTTTCCATGGCAGATTCATAAACAAAGAGGAAGGAGGCAATACTGCTCTCACCAGGCGTGAACTTGTCTCTGAAAGGAGGTTTGCAAATAATAGGGGAGGCCCATAAGGTCTTTGTGAAGAGTGCCGATCAAACCTTTAGAGGCGAGACAAAGCACTGGCTAGTTGTTTTTCTAAAGCAGCTAGCCTTGGTTTATTTACAGTTGCATTTCAAAGCAGGAGATTTGTGGTGTACATGGCCCCGTGTAGTAATCACCACTTGTTGGAATTTGGGGTTTTGAATGCTCGCTGGTGCTTTGCACCCTGAAGATCAACAATACGTGCAGGAGAAATTAAATCTCTTTTGCTAGAATACCTACTTTTTAGGATACTTTGCTGACCACTTATATAAGAAATTTAAGCACTAATAGACTAGAAAGTTGGATTTCCATGTGATTTTTATTAGATGCGACAAGGGGGTTAAGAGCAAACCCTGTTACAATTTCGCTGCATATATATAAACATAACTAAGGCCTGAAGCTTGATTGGCGTAAATTCATTATTTAATTTAAATCTATTAAGAAAAATGGGTGTTCAACCTATTGGAGCTCTTGTAATTCGCCTCATGTTAATGTAATAGCAGATGGAGGGTCGAGAGTAGGTAGGACAAGTCCATTAGGTAAAGATTTGATATTTGAGCCAATTACCTATGGGAAAATAGTTGCACCTTGTGGGACCCCATCAAGCCTATAAGAGGGGTGGTCTCCCCTTTAATTGTTTGAAGTAAATTAGGATTAGGCTGGGGAGGAACCTTCAATAAACTCCCCTGATTTTTCCGCATGGTTGGTGCAATCTGACTACCTAAACTCGTGCTATTTGGCTGAGAAGCATTTACAAATGTACTACCCCAATTTGAGAGTTCCACTAAGAATTGACCAGGGTCTTTTGGCCTGTATTATCTTTATTATCACTTAAAACACTCTTCTCACAATATCATAATTTTAATTGTCTGACAGTTGGTCCTGTGATATGGATTGTCTAGCTACATGCTAGTGAGTTGATTACTTGAGCAAATATCTATCCTCTCTGATTTATAAAATTTAATAAATAACCTAATTCAAATCATAGTGATAAATAATAAAGTAGTGTACAACTTCTTTTAACAAAAACCCTACATGTAAACTTTGGTTTTTTTAATGAGTCACCTCTTCCTTTGTTCAAATCAATTTTTAAGCTATTTTAAATAACAAACGCCTTATAAATGACTCCTAATACAAAATCTACTTGAATTATTACATGGTCTTTAGCTACCTGGAGAAGAAGCTCAACTAATGCTTAAGAATATTATGACAATTGTTAGATTATGACCTTTACATCTTCTACAATTAAGAAAAGTGGCTTAACTCCTTATCCTACTTGATCTAAATGACTAGTCTATATATATATATTTTTATATGATAATAAGAACAGCGCTGTCATGAGTTTTTATAAAAAGGTTTTATCATCCGAAAAGGAATGCAATGATCCAATTGATTTTGAGGTTCTTAGGGTTCTGAAGGGTTTGGAGGCCCTGGGACCATGCGGACTTCCTGGACCCCCTGGATTCTTACTCCCAGCTCTCAGAGAGTCTAAAGAACTCTGGAAGAGGGAAATATTGACCATATTCTGGTATCATGTGGTCATGTGGAAAGTATATAGAGGATTTATGTCTATCTCGATGAAAATCCTTTAGACTTATATACCAACTTGGAATCGTTGGAAGGAATAATAACCGAATTTACAGCCTTCAATAAGATGTCAGATTATTTCCTCATCCATTTACATCAGAAATATGGGATCCAAAAAATAATCTAGCAACTGCAAGCGTCAGTTAAAAAACCATTAAAATGAATTTTAGGTCCATAAGAGACAAATTAGCCATAAGATATATGACACTTAAATCATAAATAGATGAAACCCATAATAATATGGAGAGAAAAAGCACTGATTCAATTAAAAGGCACCGTGAGTAATTAATTGATAGAGTTTAACAAAGCTGTATCCAATTTTGTGCCAACAAATAGGAGTCTCTCTGCTCCTCTTGTCTCAAGTGTTGAATCCTGCTAAAAGAAAAGTTTACACCAGTATATGAAAGCTTTGGTACATTTTTTATGATCATAGAATATTGTGTAATATAGAAAGCACCCAAATACCACTAAAGTAAAATTATTCATTTTTGCCTTAGAAGTTTAGCAAGGTATTATTTGATATATTAGGGGAGATATAGTTAGCTCTGGTCACAAAATTATAGTTCTAAGGTGTTGATAGAGTATAAGTAAATCCTCAACTTTGGGCTACAATTATTTTATTATCTTAATCAATATTAAAGTAAATTAAGTATAAACTATTATATCAATATACCCATCTGGTCAGATCTAAGCCTGGAATTATTAATAATATGAATTTTAAAGCTCCAGGCGATTGTTATTAATGATGCTAAGTTTACACCCAAATGAATTTGAAATAGATCCAACAATTTACGCTATCAACTGGATTAACCCTATTCAATATTAACCCACTCAGATGCCTCAGATGATAAACTCTAGACATCTATTGTACCTTTCTATTTGTTAGTTTCCATAACAGATAATGGATAACACCTAACTGGCACATGAGCAAATATCACGCCTATGATGATTTTGATCTTTTATAGCTCTTAAACTGGACTGTGACATTTTCTACTACATTCCTAAAGCTACACCCACACTCATAGTGGCACGCGCCTATCACTCATCATAATTTTGATTATCCCTTGATACCATAATTAGTAACAACTTTTACTTATAAACCAATTCTTACTCCCTATATTTTCACATAATGAAAGTTTTTGTTCCTAATGCTGAGATTTACTATGCTAGAAGCTTTAAGAAATGAATATTAATTAGACTGGCCAAGCGGAGTTAGCAGGGTAGACTTTGTCAAGTGGAAAGAGAACAAGAGATAATGAGAATCAAAAGATTTAAAAGAGGGAACTCTATCATATGCAAACAGTTTGCGCTTTCCATGCACTACAGAGTGTTCCTCTCCACAGGGGGTAGTGTTTATATTTTAAAAAAGATAAAATGATTTAAAATAAATTCCTAGACCAAATTCAGGAAATGAACTATCAGACCTTTATCTTGTCAGATAGATTTTGTAATGAGATATATAAACCCAGAGATTTTACCTATAAAAAGTAACTGACTATACATGCTAATAAAAGATTTATCTAAAGACAATAAAGCCGCCAAGAAGTATATACTAATGATACTGGTGATAGTGCTGACTAGTGTAGAAATACTTGGAAAGATTCATGAGGCGGTTGACTATTGCAAGGAGCATCTGGGACCATTCCATAGTATGCATAACCAACCATAGCCAAATGCCTCCATGACTAATTACTTACCCTTGCTAAAGACCACCAAAACCATGATATTTTTAAGGTGCCAGCTGATTTACATGCCCCTCAGACCAATTCACTTTTCATCTCTAATTCATTATATTCCTATTTTTTTAGTACTAGATGGATTCATTATATTCCTATTGATATAAAGTTTTACGTTTTCTACTTGTTTAGGTTTATACATTGTTGTTAAAGAAACAAATCCACCTTACCTAACTAATTGGAATACAGAGATGAACCACAAATTTATCAGCCCATAACCTTAACTATAATGTGTAAATAAAAGTTGAATCAGCAGTTTATTCAAAACTTAACCAATGAGGATACATCACTTGAATTTAGGGTGAATTTTCGGGCTCTAAACTGCCAAATCTATTCAACTATTAATATGAATTGTCTATCCAACTTATCTCGCCATAAAACAAATTTTTAAATCCAAACCAAGTAATTTAGAATTCAAAAAAGATAATTCATTCAATTGATACGCCAATTTAACTTAAGATCTTGATTATTAGCTAATAACAGTTGTTGCAGAATTGATTTGTATACTCAGACACCCATTTAACATCCAACAAATTAATAGATTTCCAAACCAGCTACACTCAACAATATATCCACCAAGACATTCTAAAATCACAATCACGTATATCTAAACAATGGATTTACCATGGAGTCAGTTTAAAGATCATTCCATCTGGTATAACAACTAGAGCTAACCATACTGAGGACAAAATTTTTAAACTTTCATTAAATTTATTTGTGAGTCATCCTGAAACTAAGAGCAAGTCAAACCTAACATTTGGGACGATGAATCCACCTTCAATTAAAGCTAACCTATGAATAATACACCCTACCTAAAGCTTGACGTTAATCTTTCCCAAAAAAAACATGCTGCCATCATCTCTTTTTTCTGAGTGTTGGTGCAAATAAATCTACAGCAGCAAGATTGATAACAATTTTGACCAGAAGCTGTTGGAGTCCTTAACCAAGAACCTGTTAATCCCAGAGCTATGAGATTGACTTTTCTCTTGTCAAGGATTCTAAGGATAATTCAGAGCCATTGCTGATCACAGATGTCATTGTGAACCTCGATATTTTGTGGCTCAATCTTCTACTGGAGCCCCTCAGCCCACTGCCCCAAGCTCTCAGCAGTTCTTCTAATCCTCTTTCACATGTTATCAACCATGAAAGCTCTATTGTTGCCAAGCTGTTTTTAGTGGTGCACGTCAACCTCCACGACATCTCAGCAACCTGTGGGGCAAGCTGAAACTGACTAACCACCAGCGACAACTCATGAAAATCTACCAGATGGGGTTACACAATATCCGCTCCTGCTTAACTATCAATTCTCAGTTTGCTGTGATGTGTTTGGAAAGTTATAATATAATTTCAACCCTTTTGATCAGCACACTAATCAGCGTTTATGGAATGCCCTGTCTCATGTACACTTCATCAGTATTGGTGCCTACATTACCTTCAGCCTAAACCAGCCAGTGATCGAAAAAAGGTGGAACTTTACTAAAAGGCACTGGCAACTTCTTGATTACGCCCTGATCCGCCTATTCCACATTATCATTATTTTATAAACCACTGCCTTCCGTCATTTAAAAAAACCTTAATATCCAAACCACCAGTTACCCATACAAATTGCAACTGAGACAAACCCTAGGTTGGTCAGGACAATGCTTATCCTAATTGAATTGGATTGTCATGTATGACCCACCTCTTAAATTTGGGACCTAAAATTAAGGCCAATAAATACTAGCGAAATTTATGGTCATCCACATTAGAGGCTTGAGGGGACTCTGTTGAAACTTTCCTTAGTATGGGTAATGCCTCAACTTTAAGCTTACAATTGATTTATATTCTAATCAACCTTAACTTAGGTTATTTATAAGTAATTTACTGATATCTATTTGGTCAGGCCAAGTATGGAAATATTAATAATATAAAATTTAAAGCTCCAGGTGATTGTTATTAATGATGCCAAAATTGTCACCAAATAAATTTGAGATAGATCCACCAACTTACGCTATTAGCTGTATGAACCCTAGTCAAATTTACCTCTTTCAGTTGACTAAATGCTAACTCTAGACATCTAATATACCTTGCTACCTTTTAATTTCCAATAACATCTAATAGACACCACATAACTGGCATGCAAGCATATATACGCCTATAATATTTTTTCTGTCTTTTATAACTCTAAACCAGGACTGTGCAATTGTCTACTACATTCCTGAATCTACTTCCACCATCATACGCGGTATGTTCCTATTGCAAATTGTAATATTGATTATCCACTGGTAACTTAAGTAGTAACAACCTACTACTTATAAAGCACTTCTTACTCCCTATATTTTGCTATAGTCAAATTCGTTGTTCCTGGCATAGAGATTTAATATACCAGGATATATAAAATACTAATATCCAGTAGGGTGACCAAGCCAAGTTCAGCAGGTTAGACCTTGTTGAGAGGTTAGAGGTCAAGAGATAAAGAGTATTTAGAGAGTTCCAAAAGAATTCTAAAATTTTCTGGTAGTGTGAGTTTGTTAAACACTAAAAAGGAAACACCCAATTGACTAAGAAGCTATGTAAGTGATATCTCTGAACCTCTTAAGCTGACAAGGGGTTATCCATCATAAAGAGTGCATGCTGGCCACAATGTGTGCCATGATACATATTTTTGCTTTCTGATAAAATTACAAACTTTGATGAAATTAGCATGGGAAATATTTTTAATAAAAATAAAGGAAATAGGAGAAAGCAAAATAATCTAATACCCTCACAAGTGAAATCACTATCTATATATAAAAAGTATGAGTTTTAATGTTTTTGCACTGTTCTTATACTGCAACTAGTTCTTTGATTGCAGGTATCAGAAAGTTAATACTTGGGAGGAAATAGGTGATTGCGAAATTATTATAAGAATTGGGGTGGGATGAAATGATGGGACACGTCATGACTGGCTATTCCCTAATTTATCTGTCCAAATTTTTCCAAAAGTTTTTGAATTAAGATGCACTCCATCCTCATAGGACCATCCCTCAATTGTAAATAGAAATCATAGGATTGAAAGATATTATGGGGGAAAATGGGAAAAAGGATAGTTGTTATTAAGGGCTGGATAATATAGATGTGGTGATAAAAAAAGACCTTATTACAAAAACTAAAAAATATATTCAAATTTGAAAAACTTAGAGAACTGGGAAGTTAGATATTGGTAGGAGAGAAATTGCCTGTATTAATTCTTGCATTTTGGTGGTATCATTGAAGGATCTCTCTACAAAAGAGCCTCATCCTCTCAACATACAACTATCCAGGCAATGTGGGGGTAGGAGTAGGCTGTTTGGGTGTAGGGCAGCATACACAACCCATTTTATTAACTACTATAGAAATTTTTACATTAACCTTTTAATTTTGTTTAAACTTCCAAAAAAGGAATATTAGGATAATATTTAAGGGTAAATTATTTATAAAAGGGTAGAGCAATGCTGAATGCCTCAATGTTGGGGCGAGGAACAAAGAAGTCACCATGGGACCATCTAGTACTAAAAAAAACAAAGAATTCACCATTTTTAAGTTAAGAGTAAGCTACCCTAGTCTGAAAACAGTTGGTAAACTGGGGAGGGGTCTGAAAAGAATGTTAACATCTTAGGACTTGGAAGAATGGAAATAGGGTAAAGTGGCCCAAATTCAACTGAGGTCTGGAAATGCGCTTTATCTAAAATATAACTATGCACAGGTCTCATATTTATTTATGTAGTAGCCAGGAAAGTTTAACCATAAAAAGTGGATGGGCAACAAATGTATAACCCTGAAAACTATGAAATAAGTCAGTAGTAAATGGTAAAGAAGCCATGGAAAGGGAATGAACGATGGGTTGGGGGGTTTGGAAGCCTCATTGGTGGCAAAAGTATCATAACAATTGATAACTCACTCTGAAGAAAACAAGGCGGTGCTGCATGTGTAGCAGAAGTTTGCTCAACCTCGGGACATGCTTATGCCTTGTCATTTAATTCCATGAATATCACCAGAGGTGAGAGAAAACATTGGTGCAGGTTTAGGACATGTGATTCTTCATGAAATGCACAAGCGCATATAATTTAATAATTTATATTAAAACACCAAAAGAATCTTACTAAGAGCTAAAAAAAACTATTAAAAACTCATAAACTTGTAAAAGGCTTAGACAAACAGAAAACAGGATGTTTGGAGGTCCACACTGCACTGCAAAAGTTTTTTTAAAATTTGCATGGCCTATTATTTTAATTCTAGGGTGTCACAATCCTGATTTGCCATATTGTGACATTTGCAATCCTTAAAAATCAAGAGATCACTTAAATTATGGGAGCTTAATGAAGCCTTACTTCATATTTTGCAATGTTGGGCATCTTGATTGTAAAATTTGATATCTTATCAATTATAAATTCTAATATGTGGTCATAAGTAAGCTTCAACACCCCTTCAGAGTGCTTTCAACCTATGTGCATTTTTATTCCCCTGACTTTCAGTATAGATCTTCTCAAAAGTCAAGAAACCCCATATTAGTTTCTAGCAGTTTTTTTTGCTATATATAAACTGAATTTGGTATAACCTTGGGAATTTAATTTCTGTCTGCTCTACTTATCCCTATCAGATTTAGCCAAGGTAGTGGGCTTTAGCGTATTAAACAAGGGTGGTCAAGTTATCTCTGGTCACAAACCTGAAAACTTTAGAACCAGATGACTGACCAAGCAACTTGTAAATAATTGTTCTGAGCTTTCAAACTGAAAAGGGGTTAGACTTAATAGTGAGTGCATGGCAGCTGCAATGTGCGCCATGAAGCAAAAAAAATGCTTCCCTATAAAATGATTTAAAATATAAATAAATTTTAGCATGGGAAATATTTATATAAAAAACAAGAAGAATGTCAGAATTTAGGAAATGGCCAAGTACACTCACAACTGATAGAACTGTATTATATTGTAAGGCCCTTAGCTCCAACTACTAAGCTGGACAAGGTCATGCAACCCTTTAGATCAAAAAAAAAAAATAAACCTCAAGCCTCAGAGCCTCACCTAGATCTCTGACCTAAGGCTTACCCTGGATGAAAGATGGGTGGCTGCGGCTTTCTTCTTGTTTATCACGTGTTTTTCTACATCCACCCCTCATCCCACACCCATAAAAGGTAAAAATCTTCAAATTTTAATTAAAGAAAATTAAACAGCTTTAAATACAGATTAGAAAATTTTAAAGCTCTCTGCTATGGTCCCCATTCCCTGCCACCAACAAGTAGTTCACCTAGAATTCAACCTGAGTAGCAAAAATTTACCTAACAAGTCAAATTTAGTCAAAAAGTCAAAGGCAAAGGATTTAAATAAGGATTATACTTGTCACCAACCCCAAAATTGTCAAAAATGAATATGGGCATTTATAATGTATTGATTGAATTAAGAATAGTGTGGGAACTCCAATTGATAGTGTTACAACGAGGAATTGTTTGAATTAAAGATTCCTAATATTGCCATATATGAAAATATGGGTTTAAAGTCTCTGAATTGGTATTAGAAATCTGTATTGTTCCCCATTACCAAGTTTTGTCTAGTGATTCTCCCCTCCCACATCACACCATGAAACCCAGCACCCTGTTAATTGTAAGGTGTTGGGATATTTGTTTAATACACCATTAAATAATATTTTTAAATTTTTGGGTTATTTTAGATTTAGGCTTATGTATTGAACAGTCAATGTGCTAGAGGATGAAGAGAAAAGCGGGATTAGCTGCACAAACTGTTGATTACAGCAGCTTGAAGGTTGGTCTTTCCACCCCCTCTTCTCCTTAATAATTTCTGAATCCACCCCTCTTTCCTCTCCTCCCCTACATCAAACCCTCAAGTTAGGGTGTCACCTGGCAGTCTGAAGTCACTGTAGGGAAAGTTCAAACACCCACTCTAAAAGCCCAGTTTTCTCTTGGTTCACTCTCAGCATAACATATATAGTAATGATGCGGTTTGGGGATTACTGCACTGTTCTGGGTACTGCAACTAGTTCTTTAGTTGTAAGCATTTAATGGTTCACACCTTGAGGAAAGAGTTTAAATTACAAAAATGTCATGAGAGTTGGGGTGACAAATGATGAGGCACGTCCTTATTGGCTTATCCCTAATTAAGCTTCTCGAAATTTTTCCAGATTGAAATGCTCTCCATCCTCTGAGGAGCTAGCGCTTAATTGGCAACAAAGATCATAGATTTAGAAAATATCAGGGATATGAGAAAGGAGAGAGTTGGAATTGGGGGTTGGATATATCAATTTCACGGTAAAATAGGCTGACCTTACTACAAAAATTAAAATTAAAAAAGAGATTTTAAATTTAAAAGTAAAAAAGCTAATAAAATTGGAAAATTAGATAGTGGTAGGAGAGAATTTACATGGAATAATTATTGCATTTTGGCGATGAAATTTGGTGGATTTCTATACAGAAGAGCCCAATCCTCTCAACGTAGAACCAAATAGAAAAAGCGATGATGAAAGTGTTTTTTTAAATTTAAATGGGTGCATGCACCACCTGGATAACTAATTACTGTGGAAAGCCTTACACTATGATTCCATACTAAAGATAGTGCAAACTTGGGCGCAAGTCAGAACAGCCTTCGAACAGGAGTTTGGTAGTAATTAGGCTCTCTAAAGTTTTAAGTAAGCCATCATGGCAATATGTCCTGACAAAAAAAAGAATGTAAGGAGAGTGTCAGTAAATCTTCTATCTATAGAGAGGAGATGCAGAGTCCAGACCCAGATCACTAAAACATGCTATAAGCAATGCAGTTAAAAAGACACTAAAGATTGCTTCCACACCCTGGTGGCAAATAGTGTATGGCAGCCAAGATCAGGAAGATCGTAAAGTTATACAAGAAGTACTATTCTTATTCAGATTTTATGAAGGAAAACATCACTACCTGATAACTATGGTTTAGTCCATGTGGAGCCTCTATAAAGAGCATTCTAAGGACAATGTTAGCAGAAACAGATTAGCAATTAGTTTAATCAGTATATAATGACATATGTTGTTGGATACATCCTCAAGGTAATCCGCGGCTAAAGTGACTTAAAACTCATAAAATAGTAAGATATATTAGTGTTTTACTAAAAGCAAAGTTGACCAACAGAGAAGTTGGTCAGACAAAAAAATCTAAAAGGAAATTGAGGGATGGTTCAGGATCATTTTGTTGCGTTAATAAGCTAAATTTATATGTTAGAATTATATTACCATCAATGGTAGTGCTATAGCTCAAGTATGCAAAACTTGAGCTTTAGATTGAACGTGAATATCTTAAGTTTAAGATCTGACTTTTTTTCATGTTGATCAAATCTTAATTCAAATTAGCGTAATGACTATTTTTTTAAATAAATAGTTTGTAATCATCAACGCCATAGATGTAACAATCCCAAATCACTGACCAACTCCTGATACCATCCTGGGGCTGCTTGGCCCTTAACAGAGTTGGTGACGGTATGAATCAGATCAGGCAAAGCAGATAGCTTTAAACCTGAAAACTTAACAACTTCCTCGTTATTAATGCAGTCTACGCCATTGATTATGTGTTGGCACATGGCGGAGAATGTTAAACTTAATTTCTAGCCATTCATTTATAGCGCCAACCCTTGATTTCTACTAAAAAAATACTTTAGTAACGCCATCACAACTGTGGTCTCCGCTCTTTCAGTGTGACCTGAGATCCTGCTGTTGCAAATTTTCAATACATATTATTGGGTACTCTACTAATGTGCTAAGCTGAAAATATAAAAATTTTAAACCTTTCTTTTTTGCCATCATTGGATACCTTTTGCTATAAGTTCTCAACAGCAAAAACCAAAATTATATACTGTACTAGAGATTATTTTGGGTGTAAACAGATGTTAAATGGAAAATAAATGCCCATATCTATGTGACATATGGCAACTTTAAACACAAATAAATTAATTAATTTATGGCAATTTAATGCACACAAAATCTCCTTTCCCAGTCCCACATATACAGCTTGAAATTCAGATAGTTCTTGTATGGTGTGAAAAATTGTGAACTGGTGGTTACTCAAATTCCTCCTTTGTAATGAGCACCATATGTAAACTTAAGACTTTACTCTTTTAGAATTATAACACTTTATAAGTTCCCAAGGTTTTCTTGCACAGGTTATTATTATGTGCAATCAATAATCGTTGAAAAATAATCCTATAAATATGTGAGTGATTGATACTAGTATGGATACTAGTATCTAGTTGAGTAGTTCACAACAAAATATTTCTCCTGCTCTGGATTCTCCTTTGAACAGACACAACAATCTTTCTTTAACCCACTGGTGAAGGTATTAATTATTCTCTCCATATAACAAAGGAATTCCTCTCCTTTAACTCCTCTTGTGAAATTTCCCAACTTCTGGATAACAACGGAATTTACCCATTTGAAGCAGGTTCAGAGGCTCTAAAGGGAACTTTTGCTCTTAAAACTTGACTCTTAATTCTGGATTAGAGGTCTCTCCTTAGATTTAATAAATACTTATGGTTCAGTAAACTTCTTGATGAACTTCAATCCTTTCCTCACTCTTTTATGCAGCAGTTGCGGAGAACTAGACAATAATATTTATCACTAGGATATCTAGTCTCTCTACTCTAATTCCCAAGAGTAAACAAAATATACCAAATGTATAATCAAATATATTTTAAACTTATTAATTCTGCTTTATAAATAATTCAACAAGGTAATATATATGGATTCAGCGCCCAACTCTTCTGTTGGCGCCCCAACTGTGAATGACAGCTGCAGCCAATAAATTCTCCCTCCAGGGTAGTGCAAAACGATTATCTTCCTCATCAGGTTGGTCAGTTTCTCAACCCTACTTAAACGCACCCTTCTCTGGATTAAAACAAAGAACAAGTTTCAATGTCTTCATTTAACCCCAGAAATTTACCCTTTTCCAGTTAGCAACCTGCTTAGATAATGGGACACTTACCCATAGCCAGCAGGTTGCAATACTCAAAATGGTAAGACATTTGCTATTATAGGAGGCATCACTTGCCTAGCAAAATCAATAATTACCTTATCAATTGGCGATAAAAACTGATCAACTCCTACAAATTAATTAAGGTAATGATAAAATTGACAACTTAAATGCTTGTATACTGTTGGGGTTTATCCCCAACAAAACACTCATTAATACAGTAGATCAAACCCCAGAAGATTAGTGAATATTTGTTTGGTATAAATCTCTAAACAATAGTTATTGCATAGAAGCCAAAAGCTCACATATTCACTAGAGGGCCTCGTCCCTTAGCGGATAAGCAGATTATAATCTTAGCCAGGCGATATAATTTGGTCATATCCAAAATCCCAACATGGGTATTCCTTGTAGCTCCAGGTATAAATGTGGTAGGCCAGCCACTCTTTAGATGTAATCACCCAAAGATATCTATACTTCAAGAATCTTAACTCAAGTCTCAATGTCCAGGATCAAGTCAACTATAATTAAATAAAAGTTTGTGTATGGAGGTATCTTATTATAAAAAAGCCTACTTATATATAGGTTGGTCAAAACTTAAGTAATATAATAAGAGCCGTACAAGATTATGACATATGAATTGAAGTGTGGGGTACACTTGGAACTATAGTTACCCATTGGGGTAGTATTGGAGTCACTTCTGGGTTAATTAGTTCATTTTATACAGTTTGATCAATAAATAACATTAAAAGCTCTAGTGATTCATTAGCTCATTTATGATAATTAAGAAAACTTTGCTCTGAAGCTGAAGTGCTAGCTACTAATACCAAAAGTTAGTAAAGTAAATTCAGCTTGATAACCTGACATGTGATTTGAAGTCATTAAATTTTCTTTGGGAATTCATCATTTGAATCTAGAAAACAGTTTCAAATTAAATTCTTTATCTCTGGCATTTACTCAACATCTCATCTCTATTGATTAATTTTTATAAATCTATATACCCATTCCATATGAATTAGTTCCTCATTAAATAACGTTTTGAACTTAAATTGTCAACCTAACATTCACTTGCTCACTCATTCTCAATGGTTGAATCTTCATACCTCTAATTATAATCTATTTAAATTAGTCCATGTTTGTCATTCAATTGGAATATAAAACTCATGGGAGAAAGCTTCACAACCTAATATTGTTTTTTTCTTATTAGTTTGTCATTATTTCATTTTTGTGCCATTAATTTTTTAAATACACATCAAAATGGTAATAATGCTCTGAGGTGACATCATGGCCTCACTTTCATTATAATTCATAATCTATAAAAATACCTAACAATTAATACTATCATTTGATGCTAGTCTCAACTCAAGCTAATGCTAAACTTAGCAAGAAATTAAATTTCTTTATACCCTCACTAAAACCTTCACTAAAGGGTTAGCATCTTGCTCATGTCCAAAGCCCTCCTCTTCCCCACATATCTGAATTTTGCCTCTGGCTATTCAATCAGCACAATAATTAAGTTTGTTATGAGTTCCATGTTGCAAACCTTTTTAATACACTATTGGGTACCCTGCTAGTGTTTAGACCAACAATATGAGGATTGCCAACCCTTACTATTTTATCATTGGCTACCTTTTGGTACAAGTTTGTGGCAATAAATACCTTAATTGCTTACTGTACTAAGTATTAATTTGGGTTATTAGGTGACAAATGACATTCTAAGCTCATTTTTTATGTATCAAATGAAAATAATGCCCACATAAGTATTTGACAAAATGGTAAGTTAGTGCCCACATTTTACCCTCCAATCCCTTGTTTACAACTTGCAATTTAGGCAATTTCTTGCGGGAGTTCCTTGTAGCTCCAGATGTAAGAGTGGTAGGCAGACCACTCTCTTGATGTAATCACTTTTGGATGCCTATACCTTGTAGACCATTACTAACTTCTATATGTCCAGGATCAAGTTGACTGGTATTCAAAACAAAATGGTACAGCGAGGTATTTTATTAAAAAGCTTAAAATATATATAAGGTGGTCAAGACTTAAGGGATGTAACATTATGTACAAAATATTATGGCATGTTAATGGAAGCGTGAGGGTACTGTCACAATCAGTTTTATTAAATTGCGGCTTTCTCATTTCTAACTTGATTATTTTTGAGCACCTACCTTTCTATAGCTTGGTAAACTCCCATTAGTGCATAATTACTGACCAATTAGTTACGCCCAACTGTTTTAAATTCATTTTTTTTGTTGATCTGATAGCTCATAAAGAAGGTTCCGCTGACCTTAGTCCTGTTTTTCCCCTTGAGCATAAAAATTTTAACAACCTGCAGTATAGAAAGAATCCATTAAATTCAATAAAAACCCCATCTTTGAATTCTATCAGTTTTTTATTTCTTATCATGGGTGTTTTTAACTTAAAATAAATATTTTCATATTTTTTAGGGTCTGATAACGTTGGCTTTGCCAATCCCATCCCAAAATTAGGATGATGTAGCGAGATTTTGCACATTACAAGTACCACCTAGAACTCTAGTTACCCCAATGGGTGTATTGGGGTTCATCTTTGGGTCTGTAGTAAAGTTGAGACAAATTAATCAGCTAAGAGAATAACATTAATAACAAAGCCGTGCCAATAATGCAATTCAATTTGATTAAATAACTTTGCTCCTGAAGCTGATATGTATTCACCAATATCCATTGGTATAAAAAGTGGTTTCAGACTCATCAACTTGGCATGTAATTTTAGAAAATCAAATTTTTGGTGAATTAATTAATGATATTAACCAATGGGTAAAATTATTGATTCTTCATCTCTACATGAACTTGGCGGCTCATCACTATAGATTAAATCTTCATAAATTTGTATGATCATATCATCCAAATTAGTCTTTTATTATTCACATCTTCACCTTAAATTACCCATCTTTGCCATTCTCATGGCGTCTCATTCTCGCTGTTAAAATATAAAAATTTTAAATAACGTTCCATCCAAATTAGTCATGGTTGCCACTCATTTGACATTTCAAACTCACTGTTAAATTTTAAGCTTTTAGATAAAGTTTTGTCTATATTAATCTTAGTCATCATTCCATTAATGCCCCATTAATCACTTAAAGCACTTCAGATATGGTGATACTGTCCTTGAGAGGGAGCTGTGGTCTTGCTTCCATTAGAAATTATAATGCGATAAACATACTATTTGACTAAACCCCTGATTTTCTAGACTTGAACCAAGCCAAAACTAAAGTTGGCGAGGAATAGAAATTACACCTGCTACATACTTTTGAATCAAACAAACCTTTAACTGTATATGAGAGACAAGGGAAGCGTTAACAAGATACCTCTGGCCTTAGTAGTTAAGGCTCCTTTTTTAACTTCAATTCTATCTTGAGTACATGCAGTGGTAGTCAAGAAGGTTGATTGGATTAGATACACGTTCTGCAAGGCCTGACGCTATACTGACTAGCAATGATGGCGCCAAAGTGCTGAAGAGGCAGAAAAAGAGCTGTTAAAATGAATGGAAAGGCTCTTCATGTTGAAGAACCTGGAACGCCTCAAAACAAAACTACTATATTGCTTGATGAACATGATGTCACTGCCTCAAAATGGAAATGGGGTATGATCTTAATCCTTTGAGGATAAAGAACTTGATATTGCTTACTCTTCTTTTAATAAATCACATGTTCCTCACCTTGCCCCAAAAGTATAGAAGCTTGGTAAATCCGTCGCAATTCAGGTTCATAAAAGCTTTATAGATTTTATCTTGGGGATCAGCAAATTTTTATAATCTCATAAAAGCTAATTAAACGCATCAAGATCGCTCATGATTTACCCCATTATATGGAGTATGATATTGCTGAGCTTCCATGCACCAATTCTATAGTGCTTACTACTTGCTTCCTATTTAATTTGGAAATTTTTAAAAAAGGGTACTTTTAAAATGGATCTTGATAAGGTCTATGAACTCTTTTCAGGCACTTTATTCCTTAGCAAGTGCTTATATATCATACACTATGTTGATGGGTAATTGTCCTTACTGGATAATTGAGTTCCCTTGGTGTTTTATACTTTGCAAAATAAGAACCTAAAACACCAAAACTTGGACTTGCCTAGAAAATATAAACAACCAGTTTTATCAGATCGCGTACCATGTGCAAGGTTCTTAGGTGCATCTACCCCCACTCATGCCAACGGTTAAGAAGCTATATCATTGTATTCTACATAGTCAATGCTGATACCACAAAATCACAATTTATAGTTTATACTCGGAACCATGTGAGCATCCCACTGAGAATCATGTTAGAAGTCTGGAGGTAAACAAACAATAATAAGAGGTTCTGATCTGTCCAGAAATATTTGACTCTGCCTATATGGGGCCAAAGTTGGTGTTACTGATCAGCTTAACTAATAAATTCTAAATGGTAAGTCCCAGTAAACTATCACATACTTCTTTTTTCTATCATTAAGGTTGTCAGCATCCACTATTCTTCAAGCCTACTATAGTTTTGCCTGTAGTAGCTACCATTGCTCTAGTTGAAACTTTGGTAGGTAAAGAATTAGCCATTATAAAACAGAAAGTGTGAAAGAGTTGTTAGAAGATTATGTAAACTCTTCTTGACCACCCCTCCACTTTTAGAAAAATAAGGTAATGATGCATCTTGTAAATATGGGGATGCCTCACCCATACATGCCTGACTTTGTAGGCATAGTAAAGTGGAGGAAGCCTTGGTTGCAACCAGACTTAAACAGATAATAGAATCTAGTTACTGGTACCTTCACTTAGCCCTTGGGCGTCTCCCTTCCTAATGGCTTAAAAAGAAAGGCAGTGATATAGTAGTTATGGACTATCAGAAGCATAACTCTTTAATTAAGAATGACAAACTGATGACCTTAATGGAAGACTCACTACACCTCCTTTCTTGAGACAAATATTTTCAGTATATGATCTTGTTAGCAGCTGGGGAGTGAGCAAGACGCTATTTAAAAGTTAATTAATGGGATATTCAAAAGAATCAGATGCCACCGAGGATCTATAATGTTCCTGAAACATTCCAGTGAGACATGGACGGCTTTTAGGCAACCTGAATCTGTTGTGTGTCCAAATTATTTATAATAACATCACTGTGTTTTTATATATCTTTACTGAGCACCTCAATCATCTTTATTATGTTTTAACTGCATATGACAAACCTCCTTTAAAAATTAAGCCATCCAAATGCTCTCTTATCCAAATTTAAATGGAATTTCTAGGACATAAATTTACACAAAAAGGATTTTAGTAACATCTTATTTAACCGCTATTGAAAAGATGTGTCCCCTTTTATCCTGTGGGATATCCAGCTACCAGTGAATGGTGAGATATTGGAGAAAGTTCATTACTTGGTTTCCAGATTGGCAAACCCTAGTGTACATCCTCTAAAAAGAAGTTCTTTTTTGTAGCTACCTAATCAAGTATAGGATTTAATCTTTATAACTACTGCTCTGATTTTTGTGCCTATCTTTAACTATCCTCATATCAACTGTTCCTTTCTATTGTTCACTGACACTAGAGATGTGGCTGTGGGCGCAATACTAGACCAACATGATGATAATTAATGAATCACCAAGTGGCTTACTTTAATCAAACTTTACTAAGGCTGAGCAAAATCTTAGCGTTATTGAGATTATATAATGGCTTATTGCTAAAAATAAAGCGCTTCCACACTTACTTATATGTACACAGTTCACTATTTATTTTTAACCAAACATCACACTAATGGTGTCAAAATCCTGGTGTTAACTAAGGCCCGCTGGTGCTATTTGCACAGAAATATAACAATTTTGAAAAGAAGCAGAAATAGTCAAACTCCTAACTGCTGTTTAATAAAATAGGGGAATTTAAGACATCACTTATACCAAACTATTAAACTATAAAGTCAGTAAATTAAGATGTTTTTTTAGTAACTTTACTAGTGAGGGCGACAGGCTGAAAAAAAAGCCTATTACTATGTCAAAGCTTTGTATTTAAACAATACGAGATTTGAAGTGAGATGGCAGAGCAATTCAGTATAAGCTATGAGTATACAAATTAGGAAATATGGGGCTTTACCTATCAGAACTCTCAAAATTTGCTTTGTTTCAACGGAATGGCTGATGAAGGGTTGATAGTAGGTAGTACAAGTCCGTTAAGCAAGGATGTGATATATCTGAAACAATCACTGCAGGGTGAAATTTTTACACCTGGTGGGACCCCCTCTGAGGCTATATAAAGGGGTGGTCTCCGTGTAGGTGGTGTAACTAAATTATTAGTGGGATGGGGATGAACCGTGGATGAACTCCCCTGATTTCGCCACATGGTTGGTGCAATCCAATTACTAAAACTCATGCTATTTGGCTGAGAAACATTACAAAAAGTATTGACCCAATTAGAAAGTGCCACCAAGAGTTGGCCAGGGTTTTTTAGCCGATGCTTCCTTATTATGACCAAAGCATTCTTATTGAAAAATCGGACTTTTAATTGTTCAACAAATGATTACAACAAAATGGAGGACACCAATATAAAATTGGCGAGATATGTGATTTAGCTACAGGACTATAGTTTTTTAATTGTGCATCATGGCAGTTCAATTCATTAAAAAACTTGTGAGGACTAAACATGCCAGTTCTAGTGGCTCTAACCTCCAAGTAAGACCATCTGTGTGATCTGATTGTGTAAGGCTTTCCAGTGCCTTCTGCCCTACTTCTTATCTGTTTTCTTTATTCCTACACTGCCTGTCTGGTTCTATGTTGAGAGGATTAATCTCTTGTGTTGATGATTCCCAATATACGCTGCCAAAATGCATATTACTCAAGGTAAGTTTTCTACTGTCACTTCCCATTTTTAAAATTACCCAATTTCTTGTAACTAAAATCAAAAATACCAAATACAATTTTATTCAAGCTAAGGGGACCATGGGACCCTTCTTATCGACACACCAAATACAATTTATTCTAATACTTATTATAAGATTGATTGACTTTACTGTGAGTCATAAATATTCAATGAAAAAAATATGACTTCAATTTTCCCTTTTACCTGATAATAGTTTTCCAATTCAATGATTTTTTGGCAAATTGAGCATGAGTCCTCCAAGGGTGAAGTGTGTCTCATATCAAAAAGATTAAGAGAAGTTAAATAAGGAGACGCCAATCTGGCGTGCTCCATCATCTCTCCAATTATCAATTTTGCACAAAAAATTGCATTTGACCCTTTCCTGTGTGCAAACTCAAGAATGATCTGCAACTTAAGAAGAAATCAAAAAATTATAGCACTAAGAAACAGCGCAACTGATTTTTAAATCAATTCATTTTTATAATTCAGAACTCTCAATTATGATGTAATGGCTTAATTTGTTTCCCTTAACATTTCTTAATTTTAACAAATTCATGTTCCAGTTTTTTGTTTTTCATTTTCTCAAAAATCATTTTAAAATCATGGCATGCATTCCATTTAACATGCACCAGCTGGTATGGCTGATCTCTCATCATATACAGGGGTCTAGGGCTACCTAACTCTTAGTCGTTCGTTTACTTGGGTGGTTCTGTGGGTTAGTGTAAGTTAATGACTAAAGCTAACTTAGTGCCCCTGGACCTTACAGATTGGTTAACAAGAGAGGTGTAAACTTAAGACCCCAGAAACTAAGGCTGAGATACAAAAGATGAATATTGATATCCAGATTTAAAAGTAATGCTATTTAGCAAATTGATGAAATATAGCTATATATATGCGACCATCCTCTAGAACCAAAGTATTGATAGAGGGACATTCAAGTGAAGGACTTGGATCAGTAAAGTAGAAGTATAAATGGTTAAGAAAAAAATGCTAATGGTGTTAAAAGGTCAAAAGCATAAATAAGGTGCTAGAGGTATGCCTAACTTGTGGGAATCAATATTTTCCTTAACCTTGTAACAAACAACATGTGGTGTCCCCTCAGATTCTAAGAGAGTGGTCAGTGTCGATGTGGTGTGACCAATGCCCCTGGCACCATGGCTATCAATAAATCCTCCTATCAATATACCACTTGACCATGTGGGTCAAGTACATAAAATTTCTGAAGCAACCGTGAATGCTACCACATTATTAACTTTATGCTACATTTTCACAAACCTAAGATGCAACCAGATTCTAGTCTCAAATGATGGGATTACTTTAATTCCCACGTGGTTCAAGAGCCAACCTCACTATTCAACGCAATTAAGAACTACACCTCCCTCTACAACTCCTTACCAAAAGCTTTAAAATACATGCAAATGGAACCATCGTATCTATAATTTACAAAATGGCTTCAATAAATCAATGTGCTGAAATTATTACATACTGGGAGCCCTATTTTTATAAAATATTTTATCCAATATAATCAAAATGACGCTCCTCCAGTCCGTTTATTAAAGGGACCTCAACGCTCACCAGCAGTGTATACCCATTATTAGAGCATATAAGCTGGAAAATGCAAATTTTCTATGAGGGCACTGTCCAATGAACCTTCTTGGTTTAAGGCAGAAGCTACATAATGGATTGCTTAACTATTTTTAGAAAACCAGAAAGACTTAATGCTTGACAGCAAACTCTTTTATTTTAAATAGGCTAACTTGTTTCAATTTACCATTAATGAAATGTAGGTCATTTTAACAAGATTATATTATCCTGGTTAAGCATTATTGAGTCTGTAAAAATTGATATGACTGAGCAATAGGCTTAATCTATCGCTATATTAGTCAATTGGAAAAAGGCGACCAAAATATTTTATTATATTTTATTAGATTTAAGGTATGGCAGCTGATCGCCACCATTACTAAATCTGATAGAGAATAATGACGGACTTATACAATTATGTCAGTAAACACACTAAAAAATTGAATATCAAGAAATGTTGTTACATTGAAAATTATAGACGCTGATGAATGACCAAAATTAAATATATGCTTGTGGTAACAGTGAAAGTGATAGACAAGTGGCTTCAACAATCAGTATAAGAGCTGCAATGGCGAAGCCAAGGAAGGAGGAAAGATACATCTGAGAAGATTAACTGGAAGTACGACTCTGCTGTCTTAAAAGGAGATTAGAGTGAATTCCCTGGAACTGGGCAGTAGTGTGACTATACCAATATTAGAGAAAGAGATTTATATAAACGTTTGTCATTTTTATTTAGTAATATATTAAGGGACAACAATCATCTCATTGCCTTCTTGTTTCATCAGTTGTACCTAGAGCCTGTGTAACCTTCCACTGGCTACACACATATATAAATTCTATCCACTGGAAACGCAATAGAGGTAAATACTACAAGGGGCCACTGACTCAACTAAAAAATCAATATCCTGAAGCCATGATTTAATACAATCACCATTTCAACTTTTTCTGTAAAGACCTTGTGGACTTTGGAGCAAGTATAATGGTGAGTCTATGTTGACCACAGATGAGGAACTTCTTTTAATCACTGTGAGCACTCTGCACAAACATAGAGATGCTCTTATGAAGATATAAATTGCAGCCTGCCTGACATTGGAGTCCTTGCAACAAGGGTGTCAGCTAACTTCACCTTTGAGAAACTGTCACACTATGAAGTGGCTCCTTAGAGAGTACCTGATTTATGACAGAGACCCAGTAGAGAACTTCATGACTATGTTTTTCAACCAAAAATACTAATTTCAGCGTTATGAACTATACATGTCCTATATAGACGCCAGCACTACTGGCCTCACAAGGGGTCCCAACTCCCATCATAACATGCTGAAATATCTTGCCTAATATGTCCAACCCCTTAATTGGCAGCTGCTACGAGTTTTGGCGTGCTACAATATAGAAATCAGTGACATAATGAATTTGCGCAGGCCCAACAGAATGATACTGACTCCTGTTGGAGCGCCTTGATAAAATTTTCACTGAGGTTAGAGGAGTGGTCATCAAGTTCAGGAATGCAATACTGACATACACAGCTGCATGGACCAATTAGTACCTCAGCTGAAGCAAGAGCTCCAATGGTTTATGTGAGAGCTCTTTTACTGCCCTGTCTGAATGACATAATTGAGGGTACCAACTTTAAAGATAAGGCTGGACGTCAGGAGTCCAAAAAGGTCAAATTGCAAGACCTCCCTGACTTAAAACATACCTTGGACAAACGTTGAATGCAAGCGAGATATGCCCCGGTAGGTCCTGGGATGCATGGGATGCTCAGCCCTGCATTACAGAAAGGGCGTTAAAATGCAACAGATATATTATTGTTAACAGCTCAATTTGGTTGCTTGGAGAATGGGGTTTTGAAACCCGTTCAATTTTAAATATTGCCAAATTGAGACGTCTTTCCCTTCAATCAATAACTTGAGTTTGTCAAACTTAAGCTACAGTACTCTGGCTGATGGTAGGATGCGTCTAATGGTTTGCTTAAGTTTAGCACCATTTTACCTGTTTGACAAATTGCCTCCCATTGTTTAAAATATATTTTATGAAACCAACTTTTCTGTTAGTTGACTTTCTAAATAAAATTCCTTGTTAAATTTACGTTTTAAATATTGTTCCTTGGGCAAACCTGTGCGCGGACCTATTTGAGGAGGTCTTCAACAACGTTATCCACTTTATTTTATCCAAATTAACTACATTATCCAGTTCACCTTTGGGCCACCCTGGTCTCCTAAGATTGAGGCACCCAAGCACCCTAGCACTGATCTCCATTTAGATATGGGTTTTCTTTGGGGTCCAACCAGTTTCTGCTATTTCTTTGTTATTTACTATTATACACTGTGTTGTACACCTCACCCTAGGTCCTTTTTGCTCTGGCACCATCTGAGGTGCCCTATTTCCAATTTTGCTAACAGCGAGTTCCCTGGCGGTGTGACTGTGCATCCTGAACACTTTCTTGGGAATGAGAGAGTTACAGACACTCTTTTGGCATTAGTCAATTAACCATTTTATTTTACATGGATCAGAATTATCCATGTGGGGCTTTCTTTAAATGTAAACTGATTGCGCTGCCCATTTGTCATGGCTTCTATGGTGCTAGCCACAGTCTTATTGTTTGGTTTTGTTTTGGTACATCTCGCCGTTATCCTTGCAACTACCAACTTGGAAGTGCCCATCCTTCCTGCTCATACCCAGTAGACTCTGCCTCTTCGTGATCCTGTGGTCATGATTCCCTGACTATCCCTAAAAATTTACTCTAAATTAAAACAGGCTCTTGCTTCCCTCTTGGAGGAAGCCTCTTCTAATAATAACAAAATGCCTGGTTTCTAACCATCCTTTCAAAGAGTGGACTTATTATATTGACTGTCTTTAGGGCGGCTGACTGGGTTTTTGCAGTGCTTGTGCACAGCCACTTTTGTGGAAATCTGTGGATGACTTGGAGAATGTCCTGGAGCAGTGTCACTTGGATGTATTGTCTCTCCAAAGCCTTCTACAAGTTCTTTGCTATGCGCCAAGCAGACCGCCTGGTGAAATTATCTAAAGGAATTTTGTGACAGAGCCCATACTTTACCTTTGCCTGACGTCGTTAAGATGACATTTCTCCTCTCTACTTTTAACCTTTCTACAAGATTTACCCCAAATTGCAATCTCCCCTTTCAACTTTGTCATCTAATTGAGCTCTTTGGGGAAATTTCCACGCCCATCCTGTAAAGGGCAGTTAATTTGGTCATCATGATTTTACATAGAGCGGCCCCTATAAATATGGGCCCCAAAAACTCACACACGCCTCTCAAAAAGGAGGATTCTAATCCTTTCATTCCTTTGAGTGCTGCCAAATCTGAAGTTGAGCAGGGGTCTAGCCCCAAGATTAAATTAGATGTTTCAGTTGACTCTGCTGTGATGATGTCACCCACGACAGCCTCTATAAATATGGCGCCTGCAACTAGTGTTTGTCCTATGAATAGTGCAGAGATTCCCACTGAGTCCCTCCTTGTTTTGGCGGAATTTGAGAGTCTAGAAAGACCAAGCCCCAAATTTTATAAGAATTGAATCAACAAAAATGGTTTTTCTGTGCACCACGTTCCGCAGTGCAGGCTGGTTCATTGTTGAAGGGCTTGGTATTATGGCCCTAGGCAACAATGAACACCTGACCTTTGGAGTGGGTATGGGGTTGATGACGCCTGAAAATCCGTTTTTTAACAGAACATATAAACAAAAAACGAGCTGAATGTCAGCTCTTGCGGCTCTAATGAGGACCCTATTTCAGTATATCAAATTACACCTGAGGACCCGCGCCTGACCCCTACCATGATCCACATAACACAGGCGGTGTAAAAGGGTCTCTTTTACAATATAAAATTTTTTATGCAACTGCTGAAGATATGGTGGGATATGTGGTCTCAGTAGTAAAGGTGGCCAATTATCCCTCTCCGTTTTTGATGAAAAAACTTATTCTGGGGGCATGCTTATGCCTAATGAAATATTCTCTGGTGGGGTGGTGGCGTTTTCAACTTCAAAATAAAGATCACTCTAAATTTTTTAGTTGACAGCTATCCTTTCATCCCCTTTAGGGAAAATCAGCAAAACTATTTTGGTGGATACAGGAGCCTTTGAGAATTTTATTGACCAGGACCTGGCCGACTACCTTGAGTTGAAGTACTTGTCAGGTGGTATGGTTAGGTGAGGAGCTTTCCAAGGTATCCCAAGCTGAAAGTTCTGGGGTTAGTGGATTATCAAGTTGGCAAATATCATTGGCTGAACGCTTTTAAGCAATCAAAAACCTCTTGTACCCCACTATTTTGGGAGTAAAGTGGTGGCAAAGATTGACGTCAAACCCAACTTGAAATACAACACCTTGTCCTTAACTTTGTAGAATGGTCATAAATTAGTTGTCCCCTTGTCTGAGGTTAACTCTCAGGGCGATTTTCCCCAATGTCACAAAGTCCATACACTCAGTCTTAAATCATTGATAAAGCCCTCTTTGGAGGTACCCTTACCTTCCTGTTTGGAGGGGCTAGAATCTTCATTTGATGCGTCTTCACCCAATGTACTACCAGCTCATTCAGAGTTTAATTGCGAATTCAAGCCCACCGTTGATCTGGTACATATATCTTCTCCCATTTACCCCTTGACTGCACGAGAGGAAGCAGCATTAGATGATTGGGTCAAGGAGCAGTTAGCCAAAGGCACGATATTTCAGCGTACCTCTGGTATACTTCCCACTTCTTTTTGTGGAAAAAGCTGATGGTACATATGTTCATGCATAGATTATGGGAACCTTAACTATGTCACTGTAAAAGATTTACATCCCATCCCATTGGACTCCCAGATTTCTCGCTATGTGGAGAAGGCCAGAGTTTTCTCCAAACTAGATTGCTTAAATGATTTCAATCAGATCCAGATCAAGAAGGGCCAGGAATGGCTCACTGCGTTTTAAACCATAAAAGAAATTTTTTAGTTTTGGGTTATGCCCTTTGGGCTTAAAAACGTCCCAACTATCTTTCAAGGCCGTATAGATGCGGCTTTGTGGGACCTAATGAGGGGTTATGCGCGTTAGCCTAAATGAATAATATTCTAGTTTTTCCTCTGATCATGAGTCTCATGCAGTAAACCTTTGGAAGGTGGTGGAGAGGTTAACGGTTACCAACCTTACGTCGTAAATCAGTGTGAACACTTCAAGTCCCAGGTCACCTTCCTGGGCAACGTCATGTTTGACCAAGGGCACATGATAACTCCAGAAAAAGAGAAGGCGATTTGTGAGTGTCTTACCTCAACTTTGTTCAAAGAATTGAGGAGTTTTTGGGGACGTGTACGTTATTTAAGAATTATACACCAAATCTTTCTGAGGTGGTGGCGCCCTTGTATAAGGAGAGTGGAGCAAAAGTGCTCCAGTGGTCCCCCTTTTTGCAGGATGCCTTCCAAGCGGTAAAGTGCACCCTGTTGTCTTCGTCTGTCCTTCGCCATGTAGATCTCATAAAGGAGTTCAATGAGGCTACTGATGCCTACAACTTTGCCATAGCGGCAGCCTAATTACAAGTAGGCGAAGATGGAATAGAGTATCTGGTGGGTATCTTTCTTAAAAGATGTCCCTGCCTGAGATAAACTACGCCGTTTATGACAAAGAGTTATTGGCAGTAGTAGAGGCGCTTACTTATTGGCATCATCACTTTCATGGCTCATCCCAAACATTCCGCGTTTGTAAAGACCACCATGCAATGTTTTACTACTGTGCACTTCATGTCTTAACTCTACGGCAAACCCTCTGGCATGAGACCCTAGCCCAATTTGTGCTTTCTTATGAATTTACAAAGGGCAAGGAGAATGGTTTGGCGAATGCTTTAATAAAAACCCTGCACTAGCTCTTAATACCAAGGAGATAAAGGTACACAACACCCACTTGGTGATTTCACTGGGTGAGATTGTGTCAACTTCCTTCTCCCTTGGCCTATGAGACAGCTTGCTCTGGAAAATGCGGAGGAATATGGTATGTTCTGAAAGGTAGTCTTTTCACAACCTTTGTCATCTGAGCATACTATGTTCATTTCCAAGAGCAAGTTAAATCAGGAGGACATTACCAGGAGTCACCATGTAAAGGATAAGGTGGTGTGGTTTCAGGTTCACCTATGGGTTCCTGCTAGACCGCTTTACCTGGAAAATATATTAGACCATAATGAAAGAATAACCGTTGGTCATCCTGGGGAGGCGAAGACTCTAGAGCTGATTCGCTGTACTTATAATTGGAAGGGATCAGCCTTGCAGGTTGTCAGGTATTGTAAGGAGTTTTCGGTCTGAAATTAAATGAAGCCATATTGCCAGCCACTAGCAGGGTTATTAGTACCAGTTCAAAAGTTGAAGGGCTTTGGACTTCTTTATTGATGGATTTTATTTATGAAACCCTGTATCTGATGGTCACAATGCCATCATGGTAGTGGTGGACCTTTTTACAAACTTTGCCCACTTTATACCATGCAGAACCACCGTAACTGCAGCTGAGATGGTGTTAAAATCCAGGTCTCTTAAATGATAGCTCGCTTCTGCTCCCTGATCTAAAATTCACAGATTCTTGACCACTTGCGCTGATTTGACTGAAATTGATTAACTGGGGCAATATTAATATGAAGACTATATTAAGATTGATTTCCCAAAGGCCACGTTGAATAAAGGGTCCAACGCTAAACAGGCGCTTCTTAAAGATTTGTTGGTACTGGTAGGGAACACTTTCCCTATTCTCTTCACAAAAATCCAAGCGGAGACTTTATAATAACAACCTAAGGATATCTGATCCTTGCACTATTATCCCAAGAGTAATGGTATACAACCTATGTATAAACAGCTTAGTTATTATCATGGTAAAATCTATTTTCTATTAAAAAATTATTGGCGCTTCTATACTATAATTGGCACACAGCTTTTCAGCTGTTCACTGGAATCAATTATTTTGTTCCCATAAATTAGATTGACCCTTGAATTATAGCCACTGAATATTGATGGGTATCCTTGCCTTGATTTTCTTAGGTAACGTAATCCTTGGTGCTTGGTGACCAATTTATTGGAGTCAGGAACTCAGAACTGTTGGATCAAATTATGTTGCCCAATGACAATTCTACCTTTGGTCACAAGCGTTAGAACGTCTAGGTAGTTTATGATGACTCCCCATCCATTCACTCTAAACAATTTCCCATAATAATTCAACTGTTGGGTGTTTTTTCCTCATAAATCCTTGCTCAATATCATCAGGGATCATCCCCCTCAAATAAAGTCTTTAGTTGGCGACCATTGCTGAGATATTAAAGTTTCTTACCATGATAATTCAACTATTGGGTGTTGTTCCCTCATCAAATTATTACTCATAATTGTCAGGGATGACTCCCAATGAATTTAAACTAACACTATAGTTGGCAACCTTCACTGAGATATATGATTGTAACATCCAATTGTCAAATCAATTAATAGGTCATTGGGTCGGATAATATGGTCAATTGAAAGTCCAACAGATAGCTAGGCTCTTCGTCTCTTGTGTTTTTGCTCTTCATGGGGTCCCCCAAGGAATAATTAGTGATAGGGGGCCCAGTTTACCTCTGTCTTTTGGGAAAAGTTGTGTAAGACTCTTCAGATTTGCCCCTGCCGTTTAGCTGCCTATCACCCCCAATCAGATGGGCAGACTGAACGAATGAACCAGTTTTTGGAACAGTTCATGTGGTGTTACTCTGCCGTGGATCATTCAGATTGGGTCTCACCTTCCCATGGCCCAGTTTAGCTATAAAAACACTCAACATGCGTCTATTGGTTGTTCTCCATTTTTCGACAACCATGAAAAATTAACTTTCAACATTGAGCCAAGCTGTGGATCCAAATTCAAAGCGGTGGTGGACTTTGCTAAAACTATCAAGAAAGTACACCAGGGGTTTCCGAGAATTTGGAGGCAGCAATGCAAGTTTATAAGGAACCCCAATGGAAAGAGACGGGTAAATCCTGCGTACAAGGAAGGGGATCTTGTGATGCTTGATGCTTTAAACGTCCCTATCAAGCAGCCATGTAAAAGTTGGGACCAAATAGGTTTAACCTTATCATGTTAGAAAGGTGGGCCACACCTCATACCAGTTGGATCTCCCCCACTCGTTCCAGATCTTTGCAGTTTTTCATGAAAGCAAGCTGACGTTGTTTGAGAGCCCCTCATCAGAGACCCCATAGGCTTATCTCATGGATGGAGCGCTGGAGTGGGAAGTGTAGGAGATACTAGCCTCACGCCAAGTAAGAAGAAGGTTTGAGTAGCTTTTATCCTGAAAGGGATTTGATGCAGCGGGAAACAGTTAGGTACCAGTACGCAACTGCGCCCATTCCCAGGATCTAATCAAAGTTTTCCATGAGCGTTTCCTTGAGGCTGCAGGACCCAAGTAGCAGCACACTATCGCCGCCATGAAGCTGGCCCTGCCCATAAGAACTTTCCTTGACAAAAGCCCCTGTATGGGGGTGGAGCCTCAAAAGAACGAGAGGGTAATGTCATGGCTCTATGACATAATTGAGGGCACAGACTGTAAGAATAAAACCGGTCCTCAGGAGGCCAAAAAGGTTAAGTTGGCAGGCCTCCCTGACCTTAAACATAACCTGGACCAACGTTTGGTACAGGTGAGATATGGCCAGGTTGGTCCTGGGAATGTGCGTGATGCTCAGCCTGGCGTTATAACAAGGGCGTTAAAACGCACAAGCTACATTCTCAATCCTGAAGGTTCAATATGGTTGCTTGAGGAAAGGGGCTTGAAACCTGTTTATTTTTAATATGACCAAATTGGGAAATCCCAGCTACAATCTATAACTCAAGTTTGGTTGATTTTGAATTACAGGCCCTTAGCCAATGGTATCATGCGCCTATTGGTTCGCTTAGGTTAAGCACCACTACTGATGATTGTCACCTTACCCCATTGTTTAAGTATGTTTCCATGAGACCAACTTTTCTCGTTGGTTGACTTCCTAATAATAGATTCCCCGTTAGTTTACATTTTTTAACATGGTTCCTTGGGCAAACCTGTGCGCGGACCTCCTTGTGGAGGTCTCTAACAACGTTGGAAATTTTATTATAACAAAATCATTTACCATATCTGGTGCACCACTGGGCCGCCCTAATCCCCTCAAGATTGAGGCACTCAAGCACTCCAGCACAGATCTCCGCTTGGTTATGGACTCCCCTTTGGGTCCAACCAAGTTTTGTTGTTTATTTGCTATCAACTACTATATACCGCGTTGTCCACCCTTTCCCTAGGTCCCTTTAGCTTCAGCACCCTTCACGGTGCTCTGTTTACAATCTTATTAACAACTAGTTCCCTGGAGGTGTGGCTGTGCATCCCGTACCACCTCTCAGGGAATGAGAGAGTTACAGACACTCTCATGACATCATGCCCATGGGTCAGGCAGCTATCAATGATCATTGCGACCCCTAATGCTTAAGGGATGGTTAGCATACAAACATGGAGGAGGAAAATTCATTTAAAAACTAATAATTATACTGAATTACTTTTACTATATAAAAAACTTGGACATACAGCCAGCGCAAGGTGGTCCCAAGTTCAAACAGAGACCCCAAGCATCACCCATGGTGCCTGCAGAAGTGTCAGACGCTTTGGTCAGGCCACATGGCAATCATAGCGCTGAACAGAAATGTCAATATAAAATTGGTGAAGGAGACACATGCTTTCAGAATTCTTTTGGCCATGGCCCATGACAAGCGTACTGGTAAAACTCTCCATGTGATTGCAGTATACGCATCACCCAACCTCCAAAAACTGCCAATTTTGGCAATTGTATCATAGGTGCAAACTGAAGTCACAACTGTTATCACAGTCGAACTAAACTGTTGGATGACCACAAGCAGAGATACATTCCTAACCTGCGGGAATCTTCCTAGTACAGCAGATGATATGCTTACATACCTGGTGACGTTAAGGATGTACCTTATGATTGATGAAGAGGATGATGACCTCACAAAACTTATGAGGTGGGATTATGATTTCTACGATGATCCAGAACGCAGTTCCCATTTGGATTACATACTAGTCTCATCTGACCTTAGTCAGTTTACTTCAACCATTGAGGTCTCTATTGATGTGGAAAGTGACCATATGATCATTCAGGTGGCCATTGATTCAGGAGACACCCCGCCACAGTGGGAGTGGAAAATATCTCCTTCAACGTTGCAGGACCCAAACTGGCGCTGCACAGCTGAAATTGGGTTTGATCAGATTGCAGCACACCTAGATCAGCAGCAAGGTCTTGATCCTATCACTTGATGGATAAGAATTAAGGATAAGCTTATGAGGGATAGTGCCAAGTACAAAAAATAAAAAACCTACAAGTGTACTGCGGCTGTCCACCATATGAAAAAGGCCCTAGCAAGACTGAAGTGGGGGCATTGGGACAGCAACGAATGGTGGCTTGAGTATCATACAGCCCATAAGAAATACTAAGTGCTCCTATACAAACAGGACACTGAACGCCAGCATAATGCAACCTTCCATCACCAAAGCCTTCTGGGAACAATGACTAAGGAGAACTTGGCTAGTATTAAAAAACCAGATCTGGGCCAAACTGCACTAAGTTCAACACCTAATTGCATTATTTCCAGTGATCCTGCTGCAATCAAGCGTGAAGTGGAGCAGTATTACAATGATCTTTATCAATTGGTTGAACCCAAGTTTATAGTGACAGAAACCCTCCTGACCATAACTAATCTGGTGCTCCAAGGATGCTTACCAGTTGACAAGCATGATCCTATGGCCACAATTATAAAAGCGGAGTTAAACTGAGCACTAAGGAAGCGCCAAAAGGTAAGTCCCCAAGGCCTGAAAACATGCAGGTTGCAATGCTAAATTCACTCCAGGACTAGGTGGCACTGGAACTGGCCAATTTGTTTAAGCATTGCTTGTCGCATAAGTGCCAAATCCCAGGGGGCCATATGACACAAATTTTGCTTTTGTATAAAAAAGGTCCTCTGCAGCTTCTTTGAAATTAGTGCCCAATTGCACTTTTGAAAGCTGGCTATAAGCTCCTTATGAGAATCCTTTTGAACTACCTGATGTGTACTGCCACGTGGACCATCAATATGTACCAAACTGGTTTTATCAGGGGGCACACTATCTGGGAGAGTATCCATTCTATCCAAAACGTTCTGTAGGACATGAGCATGTCTAAGAATGGCATATCATGCTTTTAGACACGGAGAAGGCATATGATCGAGTATCTTGGCCATTCCTGAAGGCATCAATGGATGCTGTTGGGATCCCCCAACTTTTATCACCCGTATTGACATATTATACACAGGCCTTGTGACTAAGGTATTGTAACTGACGATTTAATGGATCCTATTCTGATCAGACAGGGCGTCCGCCAAGGTGATCCCATGTCCACGATTTTATTTACTTTGCATCAAATATCCTGTTGGTCACAATGGAAGCACAGTTGCAGCACATTAGTCTCCCCAGACAGGACCCAGTTAGGATACAAGCATTTTCAGATGACACAGCGGTGGTGATCAGTTCTGAGCATGACCTTCAAGGCGTTGAGAACCTAACTACCCTTTACTAACCGGTTTCATAAACTAAGTTATTATTGACAAGATGGTAGTAGTTAAGACCAGGCAGCCTCACTTCCCTCTGCCATTGGGTCTCACTCCCTTGTCAACCATACATACATTTAGATATTTGGATATTCTTTTACTGAAGCAGTACCTGAAGTGTAGGAGATGGAACAAGCTTTGATTTTCAGTATGTCAGCCCAGATGGCCTACTTGAAATATTCTCTCTTGAACATTAAGGGGAAGTGGAAGCACCTAGCATTTTCATACTTTCAAAGTTCTTGTATGTGGCTCACATTCTCCAGTTGAGCCCTTTGTTGGAAGGGGAAATAAAATCCCTTATCCGCACCTTCTTGTAATTTAAAGCCACTTCAGCGCCCATTCAACTGGGCATTCTGTTCAAACCCAGGCGAGAGGGGGTTGGGCTTGCTCAACTTTGAAGTTCATTCCTACCAGATCTGGGCCAAATCGTTTCTCAAAATGTTACAGTCACACATGCACTGCTCCACGCTTGTGTGAGGCATTAACTGGGCCAGGTGCAAGGGGTTTCAGAACATATCATGTCACGCTCTCTACAGGAGTAAATATTGTTTAACCCACAGATGCGTTCATGGCATCACAACCCCTATTATTGGCGAATATGTAACTGGGTTATGTGGTTGGGTGGCTGGATGTTGAATTTTTGCAGTTTTGGATAAATCTTCCAAGCTGCGCCCAATCCCACCACCCAAATTTGAACGCCACTATTCCAGTGAACCAAAATCCATGGGATCTATTGGATGAGACTGACGAATCAGGTAATGTCCTCATTAGTAAGCATACAGGTCAACCTCTCTGTCAATTCAATTATGGTCAGGCAGAATTTTTCCTTCCCAACTTTGATAAAACCCCTACCCCTCGCCATTTCGCTCCTCTGCCCAATACAGCCCCCTTCCAAAGTGACCACTAGCTCGCCTTAGCTGCGGTGGCCTCTCCTCAGTGCCCAAAACTACGCACCACGGTGGCCCAGTCAGTGGCTCAGCTCCAGCATGGCCTGCCCACCCTCTTCTTCCCCCCGACTTCCCTGAATCTCCCTGCAGTGACATCTCAAAACTATTTGATGATGCTGAAGTTGCTATTATGAATGTTGCAACGCTTGCTTCATTCAACCCCTTAGCCAAAATCACCCGCCACAGTATCTCCCTTTTTGCCCAACTTCCTGAAGCCCGCAAAGAAGCAGAAATTCTCCTCGCAGCTTTTGTTGAAGCACTATCCTGTCATTATCTTGATGAGGAAGTGGAAAACTTTTTCTACGCTGACCTCCACCCCCACTATGCGGATGTCCCAACGCCCTGTCTCTCTGCTCTGGTCTGGTACTGTAACCAACATCCCATGATTGAGGTGGGTCTTTCTGAAAACCAACCCCCTGACCCCTCCTCACCCTCTGCCATGGTGGGTTAGCAGTTTCCGCTTCCCACTTGGTTAGTAGTTTTATTTTGTCATTTTGGGTGTTCTGATTTGGTACTGTCCGTCCCCTGGTCGGCGTACCTTGAATAAATAAAATAAAATAAATCTTCCAAGCTGTTTGCACAGGTTAAAACCCATTGAGCAACAGACAAGTGATATGACAATTTCTGATCCTTGATAAATATCAATAAAGTATTAATAATAAGGAGCTATCACCCCACCGGAGACTAGTTTAATATATAATAATGGGCTACTTCTATTAAACTCCTTTTCTTCCTTCTTCTTTCTAAAAGATCTCATCTCTCAATCTCACGCTCAACTCTTAATCTTTGGTATTCTTAGTCAGTTTCAACCCTTCCGCTTAGTAATTCTCTATTTGCTATAAACCTAGGGCTTTTTTCTATCATTGGGGCTTTGGTAAAATTCCTTCAATTTGATGAACTATTAGTCCTTCAATAAATTTGCTCAAATAATAAAATATGATCCGCTGGATATATGGCTTATCATCCAGTCATATCAGTTTCTCGACACAGGCCATTTACAAAAGTGCCATGGGCAGAAGCGCAAATACAACTGGATTCTGAAGCCCAAGTAATAGCAATGACCACGGCTATGAGTGGATGAGTGGAACAGGATTGGTAAAGAATTTTTGAGTGGGCTATCTGTATCCTGTATAAAAACTACCCAATTTTAATCAGGGCACACCCCCTGAAATCACCACTAAAACCACTGACTCACCCCCAAATCTTTAATGATTGAGCGGAGGAGGGCTAAAACACTAAATATAGTCTCAGAGAGTTGGTGGTGGGTCACAGCTGCAAGTTGATAACATCCAATGAGCGCTCAACCACATGTCAGATTTTGTACCATGAAATGTGAATGGGCAAACACTGTGACCAGGGTACTCTTATAAGGAATACCAGGTGTGCGCTGAACCTGAGGCATATATTGCCCACCACTATTTTAAGTATAGTATGATTAACAGGTATTGGTAACTTATGAGGTTATTACTATCTGGCAAACAGCTGAAGCCAGATCTACATCCCTCTCAAGACATATTCTTTGCAAAGATGCTCAGGAATCATCTGTTCCAGCTCTGAGCTTTCCTTTACCATTATTGTATATGGGTTTTACACTTGGCAATTGTAGCCAATAAATTGATCTATGAGAGTCCTCATTATATAGGAATAGTATGATAAACAATTTGAATTTTCTCCAACCAGATCAAGC
Source organism: Massospora cicadina (assembly GCA_022478985.1). Taxonomy (NCBI): domain Eukaryota; kingdom Fungi; phylum Entomophthoromycota; class Entomophthoromycetes; order Entomophthorales; family Entomophthoraceae; genus Massospora; species Massospora cicadina. The sequence goes on along the minus strand of JAKSZP010004211.1, from coordinate 50,123 downwards.
ATAACCCAAAATTTTTTTTGCTTTATCCACAGATAGATGCAAGCCTCATAATTATATTTTACTCCAGGGTCACTCATAGAATATGATAAGGTATCATTTAGACTGAAGGTTCAATGGCATGTAAGTATACTGTTGCTAGAACTATGGCTACCAATAGCAATAATGACCAGGAATAGTTGGGGATGCTACCTAGCTAGTGGCTTCTGTTCCCAGTTTTTGTTACACTGACTGAAATCCTATTCCACCACCCTGCTTACCCTTATTTTATTATTTTATTTAAATTCAATAAAGGTATTGAGTTTTTTTTTAAAAAAAAAGCTAGTGTAGTGGGAATAGTTTTTATTATTGCCCCTCATGATGCAATTTTGAACCCAGTCATGACATAAGCTCAATAATTTATACTCAGAGAATAGTGATATATGTGGAGTCACCATCATGTTTCAGTCCAGACAAGCAAATCAGAAACTTTAGATCATGTAATCCTGCCTATCAGATCATATGCATAGAGGTTTTACCCCCAGCACTTGGGGTTTCTCATCCATTCCTATACTTCACTCCCTATCCCAAATCTGACATGGTAGATTTGTCCCAAAGTCTACCCACCTCTTTTTTTAGCACTAGTGGTGCCCAACCTAACAGGGGGAGCCACCAAATACCTTTATTTGTAAATGGGCCAAACAAAGGGATTATCATAAATAAGAATCCTAATATGTTACCTCAGCTAATAGCCTAGGAAGCCATGTCAGAAGGTGAGGAAGCTTTGGGGAACCTTTTGTCTGGTGCCTGCTTTAGCTGGTGGACCATGGTGGACAACATTGGGGTAGGAGTATTGGCAACATGTGGTATAAGGAGTAATGATCAACCCAACTCAAATAAATAATTTACCCATCTGATAAAATTTATCTTTTTGAGAATTAAGATATATATTGAATAGTTATTTGAGGTACGCTGACCAGGGGTCGGTATATTAAATAATTATGTAAATAAAATACCTTTTCATATTTCTTAAGGCTTGCTTCCCTCGGTATAAATTAAGTGTTATATGGCAGCATGAATTTTTGCCTTTTTGATAGCTTTTATCCATTCTGACAGGGGAGGATATCCAGTGGTGGAATAGGAACCTCTACCGCTGCTTCCCCGAGTTCGATCCCGGTAGTGAACTTTAGGTAGGGGTCGATTATGACTGTGTTGGCGTTGCGCACCAATGCCCCGAACCGAGATAGTGAATAGCAAAGGCGGTCCATGGAGTTCCTGGCCTATCATACGCCACGCATGGAGGTTTTCCGGGTTTTATCCTCCTTTCCCATTTTCTTCACTTCCCCTCATCGGTGCGGTATCGTCCCCAGGTCGGCCCACCTCGAATAAAATTTTATCCATTCTGACAAATAAAGTTTACATCCCTGATTATGTCTTATGTGTTGCTTGCGATTCTATTATGCTATGTAGCCTTGAATTTTAAGGTATCTGCATCTGCGACCACGTTAATTGGAGTTCGCTCGCTCAAGTTTGAAGTTAAAATTTTAAACTCGTTCGAAATTGATTGGCAACTGATGTAACTCAGCTTAAGCGTTGGAGTTTCAATAAGGTGCCAGGTGGCTCGCATCCTTCAAGTCAGTCGGCTTAAGCGTCGGAGGTTCGATATGATGCCATTGGCTCGAATCCTTTAAGTTCGAACGAAAATTTGAACAGCTGGGCTTATGCCTTTGGGATCGATGCCACTTTCAATTTGAGCGGAATGTGCTATGTGGCATGGCAACCTACTGATTAAAGTAAATCCAATAACCGCTAAAGATATTTTGGAATAGATATTTATAGGATACTTGGTTAGGGATTATTAAAGATAAATGTATGGAGTTATGGGAGCTCAATCAGTGGGGAGTTCATTTATGGCAGAAAAATAAGTAACTAAATGGTGGTTGAATTTGGATAGGTTAGCGGATCAGCATAAAAATGCCTAGCTTGCAACATAAAAAGGACGAGTCGTTTCAAGAGAGCCGATGGAAATTTAATGAAGATTTATAAACTAATTTGTTTGTTGAGCGGGGCGGAAAGACTGCAAGGCGAGATGTCTTTTGGTCGGGATAGTGGGAATTTGGCGCGGCGGCAAGCGTTTCCAAGTTATGCGGCTGGTCCATGGGTTAACTGGCAACCGCGGCCGCAACCACAATGGCAGTTTCTGCCAGCTATGAGATATTACCCTCAACCTATTCGACCTAACCCTCGACTCATTAAACAAATACGTCCCAGGGCCAAGAAGATTTCAAAAGGAACTGGGAGAGCTAGACGTTTAAAGACACGGTCCAGAAGGAGAGGGCGGTCGATAAAGAAAAGGCGACATCCCACTACCCAACGAAGACACTTCAAGGCTAAGACTCAACCTGTAGAGAGTCGACCAAAAAAGCTACCAGTCGCCCACCGCCCAGTCTACGCCATTGCACATGGCCCAGAACCAAAGATAGCGTACCCCTCAACTTGTCCCAGATGGCAACTTAGCTTCAATTACCCAGCATGGAAATTAGAGAACAAGAACGACTATGGTTGCCAGTTTAACAAACTGCCTTTGATTCGCAACTTTAAGGTAGAGATGAACCGTTGTTCAAGTTACACCAAAGGGCAATGTACGGAATGGGTTGATGGCCGTTTCTATCAGCTGACAGGCGTCCACACTCTATTTGACGGAAATGCAAACGATTGGGACGTTTTGGCGAGGGTCAAACCAGGGTGGAAGGTATCAGATTACCCCTCGGTGCCCTCCATCATTGTCATGAAGAACTGGCTCCCAACCGTTGAAAAGGAAGGCCATGTTGGTATTGTTGAGAACATTAACCCCGATGGCTCCGCATGCACATCTAACTGGAATTTTCCTACCCCCATGCGCATCGGCATGCGCAACGTCAAACCTGGCCCCGGTATTAAGTTTATCACATACGTTGGTGAAAATAGCCGTTATTGATTTAGCCATTAAATTATTATTTATTCAATAGTTTACTTTGCCTTATAAGTGACGTTTATATTAACCTTAGATTCTTATCTATACCCGATCCAAATTATTTTCATATCCGCTTGATTCTCAACACCTAATTAAAGATTTGAAATTTTATAAGGTAATATTTAACGAACAACGCTTTCGGTGTAACTTGGAATTTTTTATGCTCGACGCATTATATTTTGATTTGACTAATATTTTTATCTCATCAACCCAATTTAGATTCATAGGTAAAATTTAACGTCTGATTTTAAACTTCAAACCGCGCTGGGCAGATCTCGATACGCTTTTCTCCAAATTTTAGTTTTTTCTGATGGAAGTTTCGCATGAAAAGTGGTACTAATATAAATTAAAAAAAGAAAATAAGCGACAGAGGCTTCATAATATAGAATCATGTTTAATTTTCATAAAAGGGAAATACAGCTATCCTTTGGTAACTTATTCAACCAATTAGGTGATTTTAATAATATATTATAGAAAAATGTAGCCAGAAAATTCCCAGATGTAATGCATTAACTTTAAAATCGAGTTGAAGCCAAGGGTTTAAGGATTTTATCATAATTACTTTTGGTATTACCAAAATCAAAATAATTAGCCAAATAATATATAACAAAGTTTGACGTAGTTTTATACAAGGATTACTTTATCTAGTATTATAACTTTTACTTTGCCATAATCTCTGGTTAAAATACTTTACTTTACCCTCTACCTTGACAATTTACTTAAGCTACATATCTGTTTACAAACTAAAAGCCAATTTAAGCTAGTTGTATACCATTATCTTGTAAACTAAATCTGAACTTATTATTTCCTAAATCTACTTAACACATATTGTCATAATAGATAAGTTAAGCTTAATACTTTATTAATCAAGAAAGGCAGTATTTGATACTAAGGAGTATCACATCCTATAAACCTGTTTTCAAAAGGCTTATAATTTGTAACTTTAATGATCTTACTTCCTTTGACACATAGTTAAACTTGAGGTATACACTGCGCAGAGTTGTGCATCCATCTTTTTGATTTAGTGTCTTCATAGTTAGATTTATGTGATCATTATCTTCATAAAAGCCAGTTTTAGGAAGTCAAACTTACATCATGAAGATAGAGAGTAATTAGTAGGTACAGTAGCATCTAGATAACCTCCTTTCCATATAAAACAAACAATTATTTCCGGAGGTACAATAAAATTAGTTTATATTTATATCAATCAAGGTATACGTTGTTTTAAACAAAGCAAACATAAAGGATAATTTATTGCTATTAAATGTAGTTTTTTTAAATTAAGTGTTAAGTTCGACAAATAAAATTATAATTTATTTAACATTTGATGACATCATCTCAATAAATCTAATTACTCCACATTTATAAATTTTAGCCTGCTACAACTTACATATTGTCATTCTAAATATCTATTTGACATGACATACATCTTTAACCAACTTAAACTCATTTAAAACAATAATATATGTTGCATAAGATTAAAAGGTATTTTGTATATTTTATGACACCTACCTACAAGTACTCTTTTAAAAACACTTCTTTATAGACGATATATATGAAATAAGTCAGACAGAATAATAGAAAATATGTATTAAATACATATATCTGTTGTAATATATGACTAACCATTAGCGCTTATGTCATTTGTGGGTTGATAACCTGGTAGGATAATTCCTGCTTCCACTGCAGTGCAAGTTTTTTGACACATGTTTAAAACCAGTACTGGCTAGAAAAACTTGGTTTGGTATATTAGTCTTAAGGTTGAATGCATCATATACCTATTAGTAATAATGCTAAATGTGCAATACAGGATAACCATATATGTAGGAATCCAGCTGATTGGTGCTCGTTGGTGCTAATGCCGCTGGATCCCACAAAAGAATCAATAATTTTAGTAAATATAAACTAATAAAAAACTTGAGTTTTTAGAGTTTTTTAAATAGTAAAAACAGGGTAAAGGAAAATGAACCCCTCAATACTCAACCATTCAGTATTTAAAGTATTTGGAGGTCAAGGGGATTCAAGGATATGTTTGGAATAGCTTAGTTTAGTTCAAAATTAGGTAATATATGGGAACATCATATTGGAATTCAAGATATTTTTTTAGTACTAGATGGTCCCTTGGAATTCAAGATATTCACTTCACATTAATGGAACAATAGAAGGGGAATTATAATTGACCAAAATGTACCCATGAGGTAATGATCATATGAACTTCAACCAATCCCCATTTGAGAAATTTTCTTCACCTTGGAGAACCCCCACCAACCCTATAAAAGGGGGGTCCCCACATAGGTGCATTGAAGGACTTGGTGGTGAGTGGGGGATTGTCTTCTAATAGTCACCCCAAAGTCCATCAGATTGTCAGAGTAATTTGACTGATCAATTTTTTGGTTATTGCCTGTGCAGGTTGTAAAATGGTGTTTCCCCAATTAATGGGGTTCCAAAGTGAATTGGACAGGGTCTTTTGGCCAATTCCATCAATATTACCATTAACATTATTGTTAAAATAGTTCTTAACAACCTCAGAAAATTGCAAATGGCTAACATTTCCCCTTTTTGGTTGTATTCAGCCTAAAACATACTTCTTTTTCAGCTTAGAGGGCAAGTGTATGACAATATAAGCTTGAATGGAGTCTCCAATCATAAAGAAAGTCTCTATATTATATTTTGATTATAACTATTTCCTGTTGAGATGATGTAGATAAAAATATATTAAGAAGTGAAAGGTTTTTTTAGATTGGCTTAAAGAAGGCTCCTACATGGCTCAAATAATTACAAGTATAGATAGAATGTCAATCTTCAAGATTGTATGTAAATTAATAAAGTCTTGTACTATAAAATTATAGAATAAACTTACTATACAAATATCTAATTACATACATATTACAAATCTAAAAATCCATGAGGTGTTATTCATTATATATATATCATAACCTACTTATCCCAATTATACCATCAAAAGTTCAGTTAAGTCAAGGAGATATTTAGTATTACATTTTATCTTAAACCCTCTCATAACATCTTTTCCAACCTGTTAATCTTTTTTTCTCTCTACTTAAAGTTTAAAAGAGGGGTAATGACTTTAAGTTCCACTAAAACATAGCTAGGCTTATTTTAAAATAGTTAACCTATAAAGCGTTGCTCAGGTACTATTTACCAGATGATTAAAATTAATTAATATTGGTTTTATATTATAGAATGCCATTAATAAGTTTTTTAATAGTTGAATCTGGTGAATCAACCAAATATCCACTGAGTGCTTAGGTAAATTGATATATTGATTCCCATTATAGATCATAATATTTTTTATTTTAAAATATGACTTTTTAATAATACAATATCTTGAAAAACATCCCACATTTGTTCTCCTGTTGCATAAAAATATTTATGGCAATTCTGATTGATATTGATCCGGTGGTTTAGAGAAGGTTTTGAATAAGCACATATATATACATAAATACAATAACTTTTATCTATATTAAAACTATGTGAGGAGTTGGGACCACCTAGTGCTAAAAAAGACTGTGACTGAGAGTGTCTCTAACTCTGATATTTTCAAAGAAATTAAAGAAGTATCAAATCCCAACCAACAAGGAAATGACTATTATTGTTACTATGGAAACCTTACCCTGAACAGTGTCAACACCTTAATGGCTTAGATTTCTAAAAAAATACCTCTATAAGGAGAAAAATAGCAAGGCTGGCAAAATGTATCAATTGATAACATATATATAATAGTATGAAAAAGAGAGATGACCTACAGAAAGATTAAATGACAAATACTATTATAATAAAAGTTGTGGTAGTCCCAGTTTATTTTGTTGAAGCTTTGAACCAATTTTGGCCAATAGTAAAATACTATTATTGAGGGTAGTCTCACAACTTGGGTATGTGTGAACTCAAGTCTTTGATACAAGCTTAATATATCTTCTTTTGTATTTTTTATCTTTAAAATTTATTAAATATTAGTCAAAAAAATTCAACTAACAACCTATCCTCATTTAAACTAATCTGGTGATTTTCAGCACCGTTAATGTAAAACCATTTATCACATCCCATGAATTCTTGGTATTACCCTGGGACTTCTTGCCTTAGCCCATCGTTGATACAAGGTATATTTGAGATCAGGGAGGGCAGCCAAATTGAAACCTTTGCCTTCCTCACTTCCTCCTTGTATCTATTATTTACACCAGAAGCATGTCATGAGACATGGCAGACTAGTTGTGTAACCTGCAGTTAAGCTTGCAGTAAAAATGGTTTTATTTTAATTTTATTTTCTATTTGTTTTCAAATTATTAAGCTAGACATGATTTAAATCTTCTAGATATTTAAATAGTCAGTATGTTAATCTAAAAGACTATAATTATATACTTTTTTACTACTAAATTAATTTTTAATATCAAGTTATTTATATTATATAGGAAAGCTTCTTTTTATAACAATATTTCAAACCTTAGTAAAAGTTTATTTATGAGTAATTTTAAGATATGTATAATTTTATGGTAATAACTATTATACCCAAAAAGCTTAGCCATATCATACCAAAGGAGTATAGAACTACAAGCTGCAAACCTGTTCTACACCTAGGTGATGAACATTATTGGTGATAAAGTTATGGATGGCAGTTTGGTGGTCTTTGGTTTAATTTGTTAGGTTCAGCGGTTTTCCAAAACATTTGAGGTCATTTGGTTGACTTGATAGGTTCAATATTTTTGGATAAAAGGATGGTATTATTTAGTCAACTTGGGAGACTAAATGATTTTATCTAATTGGTTATTGATACCACCAATTGAAAAAATACCTGTTGTAACAGTCAAAAAATCCCCAGTCTTTTAATTCTATTATTTCAAATAAGTTTGGCGAGCTGAAAACGTCAAAACACTCAACTCAAAGTTGGTCACATTGTTGAATACTAGTTGGATTAATCAAACTATGCAAAAAATTACTTAAAAAAGAATCAAAAGATGAACAGGTAATTGAGGTGGGAGAAACCCTGAAATCAACATTATTTTATCCACTAAATAAAAGGATTGCCAGGTGGAGTTTGACTTGAGTGGATTAGAACTCACTCCAGGGAGGGGAAACTCAAGAGAAACAATTCCAAGGTGAGCTTCATAATTTTCAGGCATGGCCTTTTATATTTGCCTCTCAGGGCCTCATCCAAACCATTAATTATACTCTTATGAGCCTAAAGAATAGCCCAGATGTGGCACAAGCCAGCGCCCAAACCCAACAGCCAGAAATTATTTTAAATGATTTGACTTGGGATTTGGAAAATCTGAACCCAAGTTGAAATGCAATGATCAAACTAATCCAATCATAACATTACCCCCCACTAGAGAAGGGCCCCCAGGAGATGGGGCCCCACAGTGACAGGCCTCCATAATGGCTTCCTGTGGTGAGTTACCTTGAGCCCAGGAAAATTTTCCCAGAGTAAGTCTGGGCCCTTTGTGGGAAAGACAAGTGGTGAGGGTGATTCAGGACCTGGGTGCTATAACTAGCCCACACATCACGAGGAAGCACGCCCAGCACTCAGCTGAGGTGCGCTCCCCCCATGCTTCCATTGGTGATGGTCTTCCCGTTTTTTTGCCCAGAGTAATGCTCTCTCCAACAGAAGCATGAGAGGGAAATTCAGTTCAGCACAGCTGGATGGCCGTCCCCTTTCAGGGCAAACTGTCCAAAGGTGAGGGGGACCTTCTGGGACAGGTCCCCTTGGCGCCAACTGAATCCTGGTGAAGGGGAGGCTCCACTGAGATTATCAGCCAATGCTCACTTCAGGTCTAGGGTTGGCCATCAGTCACTGGCTCCCATTGGTACTGGTTACTCAACAACTGGGACCTAAAATGACAACTGAGGTCAGCCAAACAGGGGATTAGTAGCATGCAAAAGTAATATATGACTTTGGAATTATGTAACAGTCAGAAAGCCCCAGTTTCTGAATGCCATTATTGCAAACAATTTTGGAGAACTGACAATACCAAAACACTATAACTTGAAATTAGTCGCAAGCTTAATAGTAGTTTAATTATATCAACTGAGTGAAAACACACTTGAAACAGAACTAAAAGATGGACAGGTAAGTGAGGTGAATGGAACCCTGAAATCAAACTTATTTTTTTCATGAACTAAAAGGATCATTGGGTGGAGTTTGGCTTGAGGATTGGATTAAACTTTCTCCAGGGAGGGGAAACTTGCGAGAAACAATTCCAAAATGAGCTTCAGATTTTTCAGTCGAAGCTTTTTATGGCTGCCTCTTGGGGGCCTCGCCCAAGCCATTAATTAGGCTCTTATGAGCCTATAGAATAGCCCAGGTGTGGCACAAGCCAGTGTGCAAACCCAAACTAGACCAAAAATTCTTTTGACCAATTTGACTCAGTATTTGAAAATCTAAACACAAGTTAAATGAAATGATCAAGATAATCTGATCGTTACACCTATCATATGTTAGAGATACATATAAAAGTACTTGCCTATGTGACTATTTTTTAAATTTAACTTAATAAAATTGGTCAAATCAATAAAAAGATTAATATAGTAACACTAATGCTAAAAATAAATAATTTATTAAATAAATAAATAAATAAATAAATAAATAAATAAATAATAGATTAATATAATATATTCTGACACACACCTAGCGCTTTAGATTATAGATGAGAAAAATAAAAAATGATATTATATAAGGAACTAGTTTAGCATTTCAGCTAAAGGTGTGGGTGCTATAGTAATTTATTAGAGGTTTATTTTTGCTAATCAGCCCATTGTTTCATCTGATTTGTGAAACAAATGGGCTCAAGGCCTTATTTTCCACCTTGACATATGCAAGCCTATGCAGGAATATAGTTGCCTCAAACCTTTAAGCATCAGAGTTGCATTGGCATGCAAATCCCCATATGAACATAAGTTGAAAGGTTCAAATTCTGCCATGTTTGAGGGTCCAAATATTGCTCACAGGGTAATACAATGATACACAAAATTTGACTCACAATAGGCCAAGGGGCGGTGGAACCTATGTCGCTGGCCTCCATCACCTATCAGCTTCACTTGGCTGCACAAGATCACTGCAAACCTCATCACAACTCAGTTGGGTTGTGAAAACACCCTCCATGGCACACCATGATGTTATATGCTCCCCTACTAACCCTGGTTTTTCATGATAAAGGTCCCTATATAATAAGTTTAAAATAATAAATTCATATTAGAAAGAATTGTAAGCAATCAGGCTTTATTTTGGTAGGAGGAAAAAATATTAAGAATTTCCAAGTGAGGAGAGGGAAACATACCTCTGTTATATTTTTGGCAATATACTTGAGATACGCTGTAGGAGGTGCACAGGGTCAAGCCCACTGAGCAACAGACAAAGAATATGGAGATTGTTGATCTGTAAAATAAGCTTATTAACTTTATATAATATGAGGCAATCACATCAACCACACTACTTTATTTATAATAATATGACTAGCAGAATCTTTCTACTTGCAAATCCCTTCTTCCCACTATCCTCTTATTCTCTTCCAAAAGACCTCCCCCTCTTGTCTTTGCTTTCCAATCATATCTTCATTGCTTTGGTCAGTTTCACCCTTTAGCTTAGCTATTAATTGTTTGCTAGAACTCGTCTAATTCCGCCTCATCATGGAGGCTTTGCTAGAATTCATTTTTATTCTTTTTTTTTAAAAAGACTACAGGATAATTTGTACTGGTTATCTATTACTAAGTAACTCTGCTATCCCAAGACTGCTATAGTATGAAAGGTTTTCACTGCTCTGTTTCCAGCCTCATGCAATACCCTTTTCTTTAATAGCCTAGTTAATTTAGCTTAAGCTAAACTAACTATATTATTACTTACCTTCATAGGATAGAGTTATTTAGCAGCAAATTAGCAGCATAATTAAACCCATTTTCTTAATTTTACCCCACCATTAACTTGTGGTTAAAGAAACTCATAACAGAATCCAGCAGAATTCATTCTATTTGCCAAACTAATATTACCTCTACTAACTCGCTTTGAGCTAGCATAATTTATCCAATCTTGAAACTCTTTTCATAAATTAAACCAAAATCCGCCAAACTAATTAGGCTTTGATTAATTTGCTTGACTTATAAAATATGATCTGCCAAACATATGGCTTATTGTCCAGTCATACCAGTCTTTTGACATCCTCTTTTGTTAATTAGTAGCTGTTGGGATTTTTGCACATATTCCCATCCTGCTAGATTACCTGGTATCACTAGGGGAAAATTCTCTAAGGCGAAGTGAATTGGAAATTGGGTGGCCCAAGTTTCGGAGGAACTATGTTTGGGGGATTTTGAGATACTTGCCTGGTCATATACGTTGGGGGATTGATCCAGATGAATACTTAAGATCTCATTGGGTAGAGTTGCTGACAAAATAGGGGCATCTGATAGTGATTAACTATCAGGTGTACCAATTGGGATTGGTTGGGTTTCATCACTGACTGATTGGGAATGAATAGTAAGTTGCAAAGCTAGTGATGACACCTGCAACTAGCAAATCAATCAGTTGGTGAGTGACCTGCCATAATGGGTAATAAATCCCATTACCTAAGCAGGTTGCTAGCCAATTATAGTTGGTTCACTTGGATTGAGAGGAAAACTTTAGGGACACGTTTTTCAACTCTTTCTATTTGAGGTCTCAAGGATGTCCAATGGAGGAAACCTAGCCAGGATGGGGAAGACCATTGCTGCTGAGACGAGGAAGGGTGATTCAATGGCAATGGATGCCATTTCATCAAGTAGGTTTCAACCAAGGGTTAGACAGCTGAATCCCCCACTATATAGTTCCCTAGGTTTTTATAATAAAAAACCCAGCTTTTATATAAATAGTAATATTATTGATTCATTGTATAGTTAGACTATCAGCTTCTATTGTGTTATTCTATCTCAAGGATATTATTGCAGAAGACAATAATTGGAAGACTCTCAGAGAGAAGAGTAAAGATCCAAGCGGGGATCTAGAGACAAAGGAACCACAATCAGGGATAGCTGCCAACTGTGTGTTGAGCCAATAGAGACTGTCACCAGGGTATCTTAGCAAAGATTGGGTGGACAAGAGTATATGGAATGAGTCCCTATGAGTATGACTTCAAGAGTATTTAATCAGAATTACTGCGAAAGCGTTGGGCCAAAATACAGTTCAATCTAAACTACAGATAATAGTCTCCATACTATTATCAATTAATAATACATTCTATACAACGTGATGAAGTGTTCAAAGAAATTGAACCTGTGCAGTAAAAATGTTACTGGGTTGCCAGCCAGTAATCAACCTTGAGTAAATTTTTACAGTAGCCCTTCAAGAGCTACGCAAATTAATAATAAATTTAGCACATCCAAGGCTTGACGAAAGCTGGCGTTATGACCTTCATCCATGGGTGGATCAATGGAACCTAGCTCATTAAAAGCTGCCACATAATATAAATACCCATTAAATTAATCCCAAATGCATCAACTCACCAATCAGGACATGATTAGAAAATTGGGATCTCAACCATTTTGTAGGAGATTCCATAAGTCCCAATATTATAAAATCCATGTACTTTACCAATCATAATTTTCCCCTTTGAAAACTGAGATCTTGGAACGTCTGGTCTGCCAGGTGAGGAAATCAAAACCAGGCAATTTTTACAGCAGGTGGCTTTGCAACAGGGGAAGCTCAAAGGGGTTGACTGAAATCCAGGGTTCCCAGAAAGGGTCAACGTTCTCCCTGAAGGTCTACTGATGGGTGTAAAAGGCCTCAACCGCCAGCAGACTAACCGCCCACCTCAAAGATCCCCATACCCTTTGCTGGAAAGCCAGAGTAACAAAAAGGAGGATTTGGGACCTAAGAGTTAATGCTTGGGAAATTTAACTCCATGCTGTCACTCAAGCTGCCAGGTTCACAGCTCGCCATGAGAGTATGACTTTGAAATAATGTAAAAAATGGGCTCCCAAGGCCCTATTTGCCACCTCAACATAGTAAGCTTATGCCAGAAGAGAGTTTCCTCAATCCTCCAAGCATCAGGGTTTTGTCAGCATGAGAACCCCCATAAGAACATCTGATGGAAGGTTTGACTTCTGCCGCATTCAGGGGCCTAGATATTGCTTTCAGGGTGGTATGATGTTACACAAAATTCGCCTCACACTAGGCCAAGGTGCAGTGGAACCTATATCAACAGCCTCAGTCACCTATTGGCTTCACTAAACTTCAAAAGATCACTGTAGACCTTTTCATGACTCGTCATGTTGAGCAACCACCCTTATGGCACACTGGGATGTTAAATGCTCCCCTCTTACACCTGGTTTATCATTACCAAGGTTTCCATATAATAAATCAAAACTAAGAATTTATAAAAATGCTAATTGTAAGCAATTGCGCTTTTATTTCTGTAGTAGAGACCAAAATATGTAGAATTAATAAGTGAGGTAAGGGAAACATATCCTCACTTGATAAAACAGTAGACCTGCAAGATCTACTCAAATCAGTAATAAATTAAGCATGTTTAAGGCTCAACAAATGCCAGCATTCTGACCTTAATCTGCTAGTGGATTGAGGGAACCTAAATCATAATATCTGCCATGAAGTTTAAATGTTTATTAAAAATTATTATGAGATGCATTGACTCACCATTTAAGCTGAGTTCAGAAAATTGGGGTTTTCAACAGTCATTGTAGCAGATTTCCTAAGTTCCAACCTTAAGAAACCCATGTATAATCATTGATCGTTACAATTTAATAGGGTTAATGGTTTCTATGTAATGGTTGGTTAGTTGATATTGCCATATTTCATATATTTATGATATTATTAATGGCTATTGATAAATTTAAATGTGGTAAAACTGTCAAATTTAATGAAATGTTTATTGACTATAGTGAAGATGAATTTACATCTAGTGCATAAAAATAGATACCACAATAATTTTATATCTATAGAAATTAGTAGATCTAATAAATTGGTCAAATTAATTAAAATGCTTATAACAAATTAAGATTTTTAGAAATATTATATTATGGCAGACAGGGATATAGCGCGTTATATATAATTTGCTTATAAAAGACAATAATTTTTATAGTCTAGGCCTCTAAATCTATAACCTCCTTCTTTACCATTACCCTTGATTATAAAAGTTCCTTTTTGTCTAGAAAGCCTCTTTAGCTCTCCAAATTTTGAGGCCAAGATTTGAATTCACATATTCCATTAATAGAGAGGTAAGTCAAAGGTGATAATGAAGGTGATGTCTTAAAATTACCCCATATGAGAAGTGGTAAACTGGGAGATCTGTAAACAGAGACATAGATGAATATCCCTTGACAGAGCAAGAAGCTAGGACAGGATAATGGTTCATGGAAGAACAAAATTAATTACACTTACTCTTTAAAATTTTTATTATAGAACATGTTTAATGAGGAAGTTGACCAATGATGATATTTGAATGGTTATCACATATTAGACCCAATCAAATTCAATGGAGTTCACTATTATAGAAAATGACCAAATAGTTATATATTGCTAAGAAAAGCTCCATTAATCAGATGATATTGCCTTCAAGGTCATGCAATTTTTGGTAAAAGATTTAAAAAATTGATGTAGGTTTTGGCAAAGTATACTTAATTTATCAATTGTGTAAACTTCTTTGGTGATGGCTATTTTGCTTGTATAACAAACTAATTACCCCATTTGTTTAATTGAATACTTAGTTATTGTTGAGGAAGCGCTGGTATAAATAGGATGATTACTAACTGATTTTTGGCTATAAACTTGAAACTATAGCTTTTAACTAGATCTGGTCTATGATATACTATGGTTAGGGCTGTGGGCCAACTTAGTTGACTTGACTTCAGCCTTATCTACCACTTAGCTTGATTCACCCCTACTATTAATCATGAAACATGAAATCCTTGAAGCCAATTATACTATCAATAATCATATCTCTGTTTTTTATATAAAATCTTTCAGACTTAATTTTTGAGTTAAATATAAGTAAGTTTGATCATTATATTTCTTTAAGTTGATCTTGGATTCCCATTATTTCTTTTTTTAACCATAACTTAAGCTATCTTTAGTTATTATCTAAGTCTATATTTCAGTTTATCTAGAAGAACATCATTACATACACCTTTATAAACATATCACTTATAATAGAATGTAGGTATCACATATTAGTTTATTATAATTAATTGGCTCTAGGAGGGCGCCCCAGTGTTAGAGTATGGACTCAATGACCATTGCCTCTTGAGTTCAGTCTCAGTAGATGAACTTTGGGGAAGGGGCAATTTATGACTGTGTTTTGTTGTTGCGCACCAATGTCTCAAATTGAGATAGTAAATAGCAAGGCGGTCCATGGAGTTCCAGGCATATCAGAATGCTGCGCGTGGAGGATTTTTAGGATCTATATATTTACTTCTCATTGAATTTTGATTTCCTATTAATTGGTGTAGTATTGTCCCCAGGTCAGCTCACCTCAAAGAAAAATAATAAAAAAATTGCATGGTTTTAATACTTATTAACACTATTTCTTAAATATTGCCTAAATTAGTTATAGATAATGTTTATAGTTGCATGATTTACATTTAGCTTAAGAAAAGTTACTTAAATAAATTAACTCTAGTTATAACTTAAAATATATAGTTCTTTAATTTAGAAACTTATGTTTAGCCCTTACCATGAGCCCTATGACAAACTAAACTGGAACTTAAGTACAACTATAGATCCAAAAAGGGTCTCAAATCTCCAATCAGTCCCTTAACCCAGAAGGTTGACCTTGCTCATGTATTGATGAGATTTGGTTAATTACTCTCCATTAGAGACCTTATCCTCGTGATCAACCTTTCTACCTCTTCATTTTTAGAAAAATTAAATGTGTTTTGTAAAGAGATATTCTTTACATGAGGTACCATCTGGGTCCAGCAGGATGATTGAAGCATGAATACTATCTCTATGATAGGGCTTCAACCAGGTTAGATAAGACTCACTCTTAGATCACCCTAACTATCTAAGCTGTGTATAGTGGTATTTTTCCAATCTAGCAATTAGATGATGTTAATTTCCTAAGAAAACCCAAAACCCTGAAATATAGAATTTTGGGCCTTTCTGCCTAACGATCATTTGTTTGGCATGCCCTGGCCTGGTGTCAGCATAAACCTAATTTATTACTTAAAATTCCTAAAAGGCTGAAACCACTTTAGAGTCTGTTGCTAGTTTATTCTATTTTCTACCCCTTGAATAAACCTTTTTACTATTTCTGCTTTGCATGCAGTTTTTTGAAGACTCTGCCACAGTTAGAACATGTTTTTTATCAGAAAACAAATGTTAATAAAAAGTTGTTCTATCAACTATGTACCCACAGTACTTGAATGTGTCCTATAATCCGCTGACCCATTGACACACTGAGGAAATGACAATGTCGTTCAACACTTTGATAAATTTTATATATTAATCTGTTATGGAATTTTACTCTTATGAACCAACCAAAGCTATACAACTACAGTTCCCAGAGGTATTGTTGCCCTCCCTGCCTTTCCTGCCATTAAAGGTTACCCTCAATGGAAATTGAGGTTGTTACCAGGCTATTTGACTTATTGTTGGGCATTTGTAATGTATTTTTACTATCTTCCTCAAAAACCTAGGATTTCTTTTAGTAAAAATTATTTACTTGCATCTGGCTCTCTGGGCCCTCTACAAGGTTCTGACTCAACCATACTGGAAGCCCAGTTTTCTCTTTATCAGCAACTTTTATCAAATTAATTTAATTTGTCACAAATGATATAAAAAGCATCCCTAATAATATCATTAACAGTCTTAACTCTATTTTATATATACTTCCTCTTTTAGCCTTAATTTATAGTACCAATAAGTAAATTTTAGAAAAAAATTAGTACATCTGAGGATTTGATGCCCAAATTCTTTATTCTAACCAATATAAAGCTGCTTTAATTTTAGTATAAAAATCTCAGTTTTTATAGCCAAGAACCTCATGCCCACATTATTTCCTAACCTGCCACTTATTATTAATATAGTGTTGACTTACCAATACTTTAGACTTTAAGCTGAGGTTCAAAAGACTCAAACATTAGAAATATATTTTAAATTTTATTTAGGGAAGGATGACCAGGGGGTGGACACTTCCAATAAGACACTAAACAACAAAACGAACTTTAATGAGAGGAGGGCATCCCAGAGAAGCAGACTCTATCTCCTGTTGCCAGCGGGAATGACAAGAGAAGGAAGGGGGTTACGTGTGTAGGGTCTTGCGCCATTATTGAGCACGTATGTAGGAAGGGGTCAGAATTGATGAACCAAACTGGGAACCAGGATGAGACCATCTGGCGGCGATGGGGTGGGAGGTACCCAAACATCCACGCTTGAAAGTGGTCCACAAGGTGCGACTGGAACCAGCGTAGAGCTTCCTGGAGGGTGGGAGTGGAGCCTGAGATAGCATCTAAGTCAATCGTATGGATAGTCCACATAGTGATTGCTACTACCAAGGCACGGAGGGAAGGTGGAAGAGGGGAAACCATGGATAGAGAAAACATGTCCTGAGACAGGCTGAAGGGCTGTGTTTGATCCTGGCAAAATAGACGTTGTACCTCACGCCATATCGCTTTTGATGGAGGGCACTCTTCCAGGCGGTGAACCAGCGTTCCATACTGGCCACATACAACGCAGGATAAGTGCAAAGCGTTAGAGCGCTCAGCAGTATGGTATACCTGTCTTAAGCAGTGCCACACATGGGAACAAATATGCGGCTACAGAAGAGGGTGGTGGGCGTAATTCTAGATGGCTTTCTGGGTATCTAGGGAGTAGGGGATGTCCATCATGTCCAGATAGTCCACCCTGGCTATGGTATGGGATCTCATGGGTATTACTCCGTTCAGAATGGGTAGTCCTTGTACTTCCTGGGTGAACCGGGGAAAAGGACGCCCCCTCTAGGCGGTGTGCCCACAGATGCAAATTCTCCACTCAGTGCTCCGCATGGAGAGGAAGATCCTTTTAAAGTGGGGCAACGTCCCATGTGGGCCCGCAGCAGAAGGATGTGAGGCAAGCTATTTTAACAGAGAGTGGGGGTGGGTAGGATTGGTGAGGCCCAGGGTGCGGGAGAAGTTGGAGTGGGATGCGCGGGACCAGTGCTGGGCTGAGATTGTAGGGCTAGTGACGGCGGCGATCCAGGTGCTAAGGATTTTGGCAGCTTGGGCCTCAAAGTTGAGCAGGCTCATACCACCATTATGGCGAGGGCCAAACATGACATCCAGGTGCACCGGTGGTGGGTGGCCTAACCAAAGCTACCCTTGTAGAAGGGTGTATAATGACTTGAAGAAACAAGGGGAAAAAGCGATGGCGTGGGCCCCAAACCAAACTTTAGAGAGTAGCATAGAGTTGGCTAGCACTACCCTGCCTGTAAGGGATGTTTGGCGGGCTTTGAGGGAAGCTATGCATTTCATGACGTTATCTATGATATGGTTTTCCATCACCGTTTAGGCGTAACCTCCTACCTCCAGCCACACCCCCAAATGGCGGACAGGGCCAACGGTGGGGCGTGGCACAAAGGGGAGTATGAGCGGGTCAGAGTGGGGTGGGCAGGGCAAGCGACCCCGTGAGGTAGTTGATGAGGCTGGTAGGAAATGGGGCACTGGGGCCCAGCGGGCTTGATAACGACTAAGGAGACTAATTTTGGTTTTTGGAGGCGTTAAGTGCAGCGTTACTTACCCTGGAGTAAACCTGGATAGTATCTTCAAGCGCGTGTGCATCGTATTTGTTAGACACCCCAACCACACAATCATCAGCAAATGCCAACATCTTGACTGGTGCTTGGCCTTGCATATGGACACCAGTAAGGTGGGCATTCACATTTCTAAGAAGTGGGCCAAGGCTGAAGCTATACAAGAATGGGCTAAGAGGGTCCCCTTGGCGTAGGCCCCTTTGAGGGCGGACTACATCCGTGAGGAAGCCAGGGCCATGCACAGCCTTTGTGGCAGATTCTGTTAGTAACATCACCCAATTAATAAAGCGAAAGGGGAGGCGGATCTTGTGGAGGCAGGCTCTGAGGTAATCTCAGTTGACTCTATCATAGGCCTTCTGCTGGTCTAAAAACACAAGTGCTCCAGAAGCCGTGGATTGACAGACGTTGGCTACGGTGTGTATAATGTCCCAAATTGACCTTTTGGGGATGAAACCAAATTGTTCAGGGGAAATGAGAGCAGAGGCAACAATCCCTAGACGATTAGCCATGATTTTAGTTAAAATTTGTGTCTGTGTTAGTGAGTGAAATGGGGCTCCAGTTGGCCAAGTCCAGCTTATCTTCTTTCTTGTACAAAGTTATTGTGAAGGCCTCTTGCCCTCCAGGTAGGAGGCGCGTTTCCAGAAGGCATTGGTTCAGAGAGGCAAGCAGAAAGGAGGATATATCTTTGAAATACTTCTTATATAACTCATAAGGGTTGCCGTCTGGACCTGGCATTTCCTGTACGGTGCACCACTAACAGCAAACCAGAGTTTGTTCCAAGTAAACAAATTCATTTACTCCTGGAATCAGGAAATAGTGCGGATATGCACACTTTCAAGAAAATCTTCCCTTTTGGCCGGCAAAATTTGATTGGATCAATATAATTTGGAGTAATATTTATGTATTTTGATCGCCACTTTGGCCGGCGTATCCACGACGGAGTGGTCTAACCTTTGCACTTGTGTTCAGGCCAAACTCTGGCGTGGTGTGAAGAATTTTCAAAAAAAGTAATTGGAACACGTATCATCTGAAGTTATATGATTTGTTTTATACTGAACACAAACCCAATGCTTGTGTTGTCTTACCAGTGTGTTGAGGTGAGTGGACACATCCGCCCACTTAAGACCCCAAGATGGGCTGTAGCCTGCAGCGGGGACATTAGACTACAGGTGGTCCAATTTTGCCAGCGTGTGCAAAATGACTGCCGAGGCAGCCCATGAGCAACAGGAGGATAGGTAGCGAGCCTAGCGGATTGTGTTCGCTTTGAAGGTTGACCAGGTGGAAATTGGGTCTGCACATAATGATGTGACAAACTCTAGAGCTGAGGACACAGTTTCCATCCACAAGAAAATTTTGACAATGTGATATTGGATGGGCAAAGTTTGCACCACTTCAGCGCCTGGGCTGCTGGATAGGATAAACGGAAGAAAAATGACACCATTCTGTGGTCAGAGAAATTGATTTTCGTTTTGGAACTTTTCTCTCTCATTACAATCACTTTTGCAACTTATTCAATTCAAGTCTGATTCTGGTTTGATAATCTCACAGAGGAGATTAGTCTGCGCCCATGTCAGGGAGCAGTTGGGCAAGTAAGGTAAGAGGAGTAGGTGGTAGGCCCACGGCCTCAAACGTTTGAAAACGCCCCAGAGAAACCGGCGGAATAGAAAAATAATAAAATTGGCGGTCACTAATTCCCCAGAAATCCTCACTTGGCAAGTGCGATGCAACCAGTACATCAACACGCCGCACTCCCAACCACTCTTGTCAGTGGAATATGGAGTCCGTGTGTTCCTGGACATCCAACAAACAGCTTTATGGGAAAAATTTTATGGGGATGTGCACACTTTTTTCCCAACTGCGGTGTACGTTGCACCTCACTCCATGTCACATGGTTGGCTGGACCTCGGTTTCAAAAACAAGGAGGCAGCAGACAAAGCTGCTGCAGTGCACATAGTGATTGACCTCCCCAAAGGGCAATGGGTCATCAAAACCAAATGCACCAGATGGACAAAATCCAACCAAATTTCCTCACGTTTGACTTTTTGCCCACTACGGTCAAACGTGCCATTTTGGAGCAGCATCTGAAAGATGGTCTCACCATATATGGCAAAGTACAATCTTTCGAAATGCAACACTTTATGCTGATGCCACACCTGTGCACTGGCAAAGCCATTGCAGTTCTGACCCCAACTGAGGAGATTGTGAAGGACCTAACCCAGATCCCGCACTCCACATATATCAATATTGAAGGGCATACCACCCACCCTTTCCGGGTAACTGTGGACAGCACACCCCCCATCTGCACCCACTGTGACATGTTTATCCACAAGGCACACGCATGCCCCACCAAGGAGGGCATCACATTCCAAGAGCACCCCTCAGCGGCCATGGCCAGCGGAGAGGCGCACTACAAACCAACCACAAGCACTAAAGAGGCTTTCCCGTGGGGAGCACAAGTCTGCTACCTACTGGTAAAACCTATCTCCCCTCAAGAGCGGAAGAAGGCCAAACAGGCCTGCAGGGCCGCGGCCAAGGAAGCGGCCAAAGTCACCTCTGCTATCCCATACTCCCAGTGCCAGGAGGACATTGAAACCTTCGCGGTGAAAGCAACTCGGGAATCCATCAACCAATCAGATTGGGAAGCCCATGCTGTTTGGGCCAACCAATCTGAGGATCTGATGGGTGACTCGATCTCACCCAACCTTTGCAACCAAGCTCCAGTTGAAACTGACTTGGTTCCCAACCTACCTGAGAAAAATTTTTCTGACCCAAACGTTGGTGCACTGAAATCATCCACACTGCAAAAAATTCACTCAACGTCTGGGAAAAAGAAAGTGAAGGCAAAAGCCAACGCAAACCTTTCTGCTAAAATTAACAAAACCACTGATAGTGTTGCTGCAAACACCCACGCTACCATGAAGGCCCATGGGGATCTAGAGGAGGCTAGTGGGCCCAGGTGCCCACCCCCTCACACCTAAGGTGTTAAGGGGGAAACCTTCACTTTAGGGACGTTGAATCTCGCCAGACTCAAGGCCTCGCCATCCCAGGCTAGGAAACTGAGTTGTTTACAAAAAAATTTACCTGTGGATATCCTTGCCATCCAGGAGTTCCACTGTCCATGAGGCTCTGAGGATGCTTAGAAAACCATGCTCCTCCCTTCCCTATCCTTCTGGTCAGAGCACTGTGGGGTGCTAGTTTGGAAAAACAATTTTTTTAAATTTTTATTGTCAAAATCCTTCCTCAATGGCTGAGTCCTCATTGTTACAATCTCATGGGCCAACGTGGCGCATGCTATCATCAACATCTATGCCCCACCCTGTGCATGAGAGCGTCAGGAATTTCTCTTATTGGTCAAATCCCTCCCGTTATCCCCAGACCCTTTCATAGTTGGCAACATAAACTGTCGGCTAAACACACCCACGGACCGTTGGCCTTCCTCCTCCCACGCCCCATAGGGTCACGTAAAACTTCGCGTTCTAAAGGCCAACCTTGGGTTAATAGATGTGCTGCCGTGGCAAGCCCCACTGCTCAAAAACATGATGCGCCCCCACATCCATAATGGCCAATTAAGGTCCATGACCCGCATTGACCTTATCCTCATGCCGGCGAAATTTCAATCTCACATTTCCCACTTCCAAACAACAAAAATTGAATTCTCCAACCACCAGCTGGTCTCGATAACCTACCACTTACCTGTCACAGTGGCTAAGGCCTCACATTGGTGTAAACTCCACCCACCCAAACTTGCATCGCCAGGATTTTCCACTTGGGTGGAATCAGCAAATTTGGCAAAAGAGTTTGTTACACCATTTTGCGCAGACCCAATTTCCATATGGTCAGCCTTCAAAAAGGATACCATCCGCCACTCTCGCCACCTCTCCTCCTGATGCTCATGAGACACATTGGCCATCATTTCACACGCTCTAGCAGATTTGGCACACCTGGAGTCCAACATCCCAGCCACAGGCTACAGCCCTGCATGGTGCCGGAAGTGGGTGGAGGCAGCCGCCCACCTCAACGCGCTCAAAAGGCAACACAAACATTGGGTTTGTGTTCAGTACAGGGCCAAATGCATTACAGAGGAAGACAAGTGCACCACATATTTTTTTCAAAAATTCTTCACATCATGCCAGAGTGTGGATTGCACACAGGTGTGGAGATTGGATGATTCCATCACAGATATGCCAGCCAAAGTGGCAATTGAAATACAAAAGTATTACTCTGAGTTATACCAATCTGATCCAATTCAGCTGGCCAAAGTGGCAAGATTTTTGTCTGAACCTACATCTGCACCATTTCCCAATACCCGGAATTAATGGATTTGATTACTCCAAATGAACTCTGGACAGCCATCCGCAGTGCACCAGATCGGAAATGCCCAGGCCCAGATGGCATTCCATATGAATTCTACAAAAAGTAGTTCAGATATATCCCCACTGCTGCTTGCCTCCATTAACCAGAGTCCTTTGGAAACGCGCCTCCTACCAGGAGGATAAGAGGCCTTCACCATCACACTCTTCAAGAAAGGGGATAAGCTAGACCTAGCCAACTGGCGCCCCATTTCTTTAACTAACACGGATACAAAATTTTTAACTAAAATCATGTCTAACCGTTTAGGGATTGTAGCATCTTCCACCATCTCCCCAGAACAATTCGGTTTCATACCCAGAAGGTCGATTTGGGACAACGTGCACTCTGTGGCTAACGCATGCCAGTCCACAGCCTCTGGAGCAATGTATTCTTGGACCAACAGAAGGCCTATGATAGAGTAAAGTGGGAATACCTCAGGGCCTGCCTCCATCAATTCCGCTTACCCCCTCGCTTCATCAACTGGGTGATGCTGCTCACGGAATCTGCAACAATGGCAGTGCGTGGCCCTGGCTTCCTAACGGAAGTAGTCCGCCCTCAAAGGGGCTTATGACAAGGGGACCCCTTAGCCCACTCTTATACAACTTCAGCCTTGACCCACTACTTCAAAACGTGAATACCCACCTCACTGGGGTCCATGTATCAGGCCAAGCCCCAGTCAAGATGATGGCGTTTGCAGACAACTGTGTGGTTGGGGTGTCTAATAATAAAGATGCACGCGCACTTGAAGCTCTCATCAAGGAGTATTCCCGGGTAAGTAATGCTGCACTGAACGCTTCCAAAACTGAAATCATCCTCCTTGGTCGGATAAAATCTGCTGGGCCTCAGTGACCAGTGCTCAGCCCGGCCCATCTGCTCGCACACGTGCTCGCCCTCCCTGCTCACCCCACACCGCCCCACTAGTGCTCCCCTTCATGCCACGTCCTACCATAGGGCCTGTCCGCCATCTGGATGTGTGGGTGGAGGCAGGCGGGTACGCATCAGCAGTAATGGAAAGTTGTATTCTAGACAACATAACGAAGCGCATCGCCTCCCTCAGAGCCCACCCTACTTCCCTTACTGGCAGGGTTGTTTTAGCCAACTCTATGCTCCTCTCCAAAGTCTGGTTTGGAGCCCACGCCATCCCCTTCTCCCCAGGCTTTTTCAAATCCTTGTATGCCCTTCTGCAAGGATGACTTTGGTCAGGCCGCCCACCTCCAGTACGGCTAGAGGTCATGTTTGGCCCTCATCAGCATGGTGGCATGGGCCTGCTTGACTTCAGAGCCCATGCGGCCAAGATCTTGGGTACCTGGATTGCGGCTGTCACCATCCCTACGCTCCCCTCCCAGCACTGGTCCCACGTGGCCCGCTCCAACTTCTCCCGCGCCTTGGGCCTTGACAATCCATCGAACCCTCACTCCTTGATGTTTTACCTGGCTTCCCACCCATCGGCCACAGGTCCTCACGGTACTAAAACCCACTACAAACGAATCCTCCTCTCCATGCGGAGCTCTGAGTGGAGAATTCATATTAGCGGACACACAGCCCAGAGAGGCCGCCCCTCTCCTCAGTTCACACAAGAGGTACAGGTGTTACCCATTCTAGATGGCGTGATCCCCACACGGCCCCATGTCCTATCCAGGGTGGACTACCTGGACATGATGGACATCCCTTACTCCATTGAGACTCAGAAGACTATTTGGAAATACGCACACCATCCTCTGTTGCAGCCTCAAATCCGTTCCCATGTGTGGCGCTGCCTGAGGTGGGTGTATCATACAGCTGAGCTCTCTAACGCTTTACACTCATCCTGTGTCGTGTGTGGCCAGTATGGAACGCTGTTCCACCGCCTGGAGAAGTGCTCTACCTCTAAAGTGATATGGCGCGAAGTTCAACGTCTGCTTGACCAGGATCAAACACATCCCTTCAGTTTGTCTAGGGGTATGTTTGCTTTATCTATGATCTCCCCTATCCCACCCTCCCTCCATGCTCTGGTGGTCGCAATCGCCATGTGGACTATCCACACGATTGTCTTGGATGCCATCGCAGGCTCCGCCCCCACCCTCCCAGAAGCTGTCCACAGATTCCGATCTCATTTAATGAATTACTTTCAGGCGTGGATGTTTGAATACCTCCCACCGCGTCGCCGTCAGCTGGTCTCCTCCTGGTTCCCAGTTTGGTTCATCAAATCAGACCCTTTCCTCCACACGTGTTCAATTGTGGCTACGGCCCCTTCACACGTTCCCTCCCCCTCCCCATAGTGGCGTTCCCGCTGGCAACAAGAGATAGCATCGCTTCTCTGGGGTGCCTTCCCTGTTACTAAGTTTTGTTTTTTTTTGGGTCAAATTCAGAAGTGCCCGTCCCATGGCTGGCCTTCCTCGCAATAAATTGGAAATTGATTTTCGTTGTGGTGAAGTGGTAAATTTTGGATTGAAATTTCAACAGTGTGTGAATAAGGTCAATGCGGGACATGGACCTTAGCTGGCCAATGTGCACGTGGGGGTGAGACATGTTATTGAGTAGTGGAGCATGATGCAGCAGAGTATTAAGCAGCCCTAGGGTGGCTTTGAGAACGCAAAGGTTAATATGCCCCTGTGGTGGTGTGGGCGACGAGGGCCAGTGGTCTGTGGTTGGGTTTGTCCAGCAGTTCATGTCACCAACAACAAATAGGTCGGGGGGTAGTGGAAGGGAATTGACTGCTGAGAAAAGTTCCTGACAATCTCATGTGCAGGTTGGGGCATAAATGTTAATGAAAGCGTGTACTTAGTTATCCCACAAAAAGGTGACTGCAAGGATGTGGCCATCGAGGTACAAATTTAACAAAAATAAATTTAAAACTATGGTTCACTTGAACAAGCTCCCCACAGTGTGTAGACCAAAAGGAAAGGGAAGGGAGGAGCATGGTTGCCCATGCTTCCTCTGCACCGCGTGGACAGTGGGTTTCCTGAATGGCCAGGATGTCCACAGGTAAATTATTTTTTAAAAATTCAGTTTTTAGCCCAGGACGGCGAGGCCTTGAGTCCAGCGATGTCCAACATCCCTAAAGTAAATGCTCCCCCCATTGCACCTTAGGTGTGAGGGGAAGGGCACCTGTGCCCTTCAGCCTTCTTGTTCTCAGCACGTCACTGCTTGTCAGTGAGGGTATTCTGTGCAACAGAGTATGGTTTGGTATGGGAAACTTTAGCTGTGGGGTTCGCGTTGGCTTTTGCCTTCTGCTTTTTCCCCACTGTGGGACAAGTTTTTGGTGTTGTGTGCATTTGCGGTGCACCATCACATGAAGCTGGAATCTCAGTAAAAATATTGTTGGGCGAATCAGTTCTAATCGATGCTTGGTAGCATTGGTCAGGTGAAACCAACTCACCCATTGGGTTTTCAGCTTGGGTGGCCCAATCAGCTTGGGCGTCCCAATCTGATTGGTGGAGGAATTTGTGAGCTGCTTCTGACACAAAAGTCTCAATGTCCTCTTGGAGCTGGGATGTCAGGATTGTGGATGCAGTCTTGGCCGCTTCCTTGGCCGCCACCTTGCGGGCCTGCTTGGCCTTCTTATGCTCCTGCGGGGACACAGTTTTTATTTGAATGTAATAAACTTGCGCTCCCCATGGGAAGGTTGCGTTGGTGTCCATTACCGGTTTGTAATGGGCTTCTGCACTGCACATTGCATCCAAGGTAATATCAGTTTGAGTAATGCCCTCCTTGGTGGGGCAGGTATGGTCCTTGTGGCCAAAGCGCGACAGAAAGTGCAGATAGGAGGCGCGCTATCCACGGTGACCTTGAATGGGCGGGAGTCTTGCCCATTAAATTGATAAAAGTGGTATGAGGGATTTGGGTCAAATCCTCCGCTATCCCCACGGATGGGGTGAAAATAGCAATTGCTTTGCCCATGCACAGGTCTGGCATGAGTGTAAAGCGCTGCATCTCAAAGGATTGGATTTCCCTATATTTGGTGAGCCCTACTCTCAGGTGGTTCTCCAGCACGGTGCGCTTGACCATAGTAGGTAGGAAGTCAAAAGTTACGAAAATTTTGGTTTGATTTTGTCCAGTAGGTTTGTTTAGTTTCGACTATCCGTTGACCATATGGGAGGTCCACTACTACACGTACTTTTGTGGCTTCATCCGCCGCATCTTTAGTTTTGAATCCAAGATCCAGCCAACTGTAAGGCATGGAGTGTGGTGCGATGTACACCACGTTCAGGAAATTTGTGTGTACATCCCTACAAAACTTCTCCCAATGTGCCGTTTGTTGAATATCCAGGAACACACGCACCCTGTGTTCCACCAACAAATGTGGTTGGGAATGTGGCGTATTGATGAACTGGTTGCAGCGCGCTTGCCAGGCCAGATCATCTGGGGAAATGGTAACCGCCAGTTTTTAATACTAATTATATCTAAACTGCCAGATTTGCTTGGGCGTTTACAAAATTTGGTTGACGTGGGGCCCACACCTGTACCCTTAACTTTAATCGCCCAACTGCTCCCTGACATTGGGAACAAACTAATCTCCTCGATGAGATTATCAAATTTTACCTAGACTTGAATTGAATTTGTTGCAAAAGTGTTTGCAACGAGAGAAAAAGTTTAACATTAGAAATATAAGAACTGTTGAAACAGCTGTAAAAGAGGAATTTTTAGATTATATCTTTACTAATCAAGAGCATTCAATACTTATAAGATGGTTTGGGAAGCGTCGCCAAGAAAATCATATATCCCTTTGATTGGTATCTTTCAATCATTTTCAGTAGACTGCTTATTTGAGGTCTTCATTGTTCTCCTTCATTAATGACCTCATGACTGCATTGACCATATGTGCCCTTTTTGGGGTGTAAGGGCCTGAGAAGCCAATCTGTAAAGCATCTACACTGGTTCTGGCTTACATGATGAGTCTTATTCAGACTTTCCCAATCCATCTCCCATAGAAGGTCCCAGATGTAAATTAGATCACTCAATAAATAGCTCATCAATGCTCAATTTGGGAATAGGAACCTTGATTCATTTTTTATTTTAATCCTGACAACATCCCCTCAAGATCCATTTGGAGGGTAGTATAGAGCTTTAGGAAACATACATGAACTTAACTGTTCACTGTACCTTGATCAACATCAACAAAGGAGCACTAAGAGTTCACTTTATATATAAAGCAGTAGGAACTTGACTAAGGAATGTTGAGTTTTTTTGTAAGCCTCCTGGTTGATGGTAATAGAATAGAACCAAGTCTCCTAATTGCAAGGTAAGCAAGAGGGCCTAATAGCATTAGAGCGGGCTTTCTTTTTAGTTGTAAATGAGTTCATCCCTTGGTAAGCAAGGGCTTAAAGTCAGATAATATCATCTTCTAAGGCCATCATAATTAATTCAAAGTTTTTGGGCAAAGAGGAGTCCAACAAAGGTTAAACACTTCTTGAAAATGGAGTGCACGTCCATATAGGGCCTCAAAGGGGGTCATTTTGATTATCTGATAGTATCTTTTTTTGATAAGCCAAGAGAGAGCTAGGAAAATAATGGTTAAGCTTAAGGGATCAGAGGCTGCCATCTTTTGTAAGATAGTACAAAGTCCCGATAGAACACTCTACCATCCCATTTTGTAGATTAATTATATGGGGTAGTAAAGTTTTGGTTAATTTCAGATAAAGAGGTTAGCTCTTGTACTACCTGGGATGTAAAATTTATTTCATTGCTTAAAAGTAAAATTCTTGGGCATCCATGCTGAATAAAACGTATTAAAAGGTAAATAAGGGTATAGCTTTTGCAGTTGTATCTGGCACAGAAATCTCCTTAAACCATTTAATCAAATAATCTATGGCTAAAACGATGTATTTATGCTTATGTAGTATGTTGGGTAGTGGTTCTACCACATCAACACTGACAACATTGAAGGGGCTAATTGGAGCCACAACTTGGTGTTGTATTAAGGGCTGGCCTAATATTAGGGTTAACAAGTAGATTATGCCTCTAATACACCATAGATAGTCTTAACCATCTGATAATCAGCAATGATTTATAAAACTCTCATGAGTCTTCTTCCCCACTCTATGTCCTAAAGCTAAATGCCCTTCAAAGATGACTTTGATATGTGAAGAAAGAGTATATATGGAAGCTATTTTACATCTACTTTCTTGTATAACATCCCCTCTTATATTTGAGTGTCTCTGATCATGTTCTGAAACTACGCTTAGACCTTGAGGGCTAAAATAACCGCCTCTCAGGATGTCCAATTAGAATGTACAACCAATCTTTCAAGGTGCTAATACAGCAAGTATGGGTATCCTTGAGAGCCAGTCCGCATCTTTATGATTTTCCCCAGCGCAATGGATGAAGGTAAAGTCATATTTTTGTAAGCTGTAACAGTCAGGTTCGCTCCAATATGCAATGAATGAATTAAGCAGTTAGATACATGTTATTGACCATACTAAGGACAGGCCTGCAGAAGCCCATCCCCCAAACCTGACTGCCATGCCTCGTCATTGTCATGTATTCTTGTACCCTGTTCCCATGACGCTGCACATCAGCAGCAAAGTCTTGGACCAGGAAAGGGCTGAGAATGATGCCAACACAACAACAAGCTCACTGGTTGAGCTCATAATTCTGATCTGATCTGCTTTTATTTTTAAATAAAATTTATATTTTCTTCCAAGCAAGT
Source organism: Massospora cicadina (assembly GCA_022478985.1). Lineage (NCBI taxonomy): Eukaryota > Fungi > Entomophthoromycota > Entomophthoromycetes > Entomophthorales > Entomophthoraceae > Massospora > Massospora cicadina. The sequence continues at coordinate 20,440 of JAKSZP010004211.1, read as the reverse complement.
TTTTCTTTATTTTAATTTCTGTTTTTCCTCATAGAAGACGCAACTGCCCTTCAGGGCCTCGACATCCTCCCCTAAATAGTTCCCTGCTTGTTTAAGCTTCTTCTCAGTTAAGCTCTTTGAGCACCATCCAACACATTGTTTGTGAAGATTCACCATCCCACCGGATCACCATCCATGCCATGCATAAGCCTAATGTCATACTGTGAATGCATTCTGGGTACAGGGTGGCGAATTTACCTAATTCCGACCTTCCTGAGCTCGATGTTTTTTGGATCAGGGCCATGTTTATATTGAACGCCATCCAATACAAAGTAATGTACGGATCAGGTGCCTCCTGATCCATTACATCACCCCCTGTAAAGACCAGAAGTCCCAGACCTTCTCTGGGCACCGCGCACAGTCTTCCTTTTTTGCCACGTCACCAATTCCACTGGGTAGCCTTTCCACTTCACCAGCAGTTGCTGCTGGCCCCTCACCCATTTTGCATTCAGTATCCGTTCCACCTCATATTCTGGCACATCCCCTTTCCTAGGGTTCAGCGGTCCTGGATGCTCCAGACCTATTCCCTTGAATTCTTGTAGCTGGGAGGCGTGAATCACTGGATGGGCTCTGGAACCTATTGGAAAACTTAACTCAAAGGCTACCCAATTAATGGCTTGGATGATCTGGTATGGGCTCAAAAAATTTAGACCCAGCTTATGACTCTTGATTGGGACAGCATAATTCTTAGCCGCCAGTAATACCCAGTCCCCAGGCTCAAACGTTGGATCTGGCACCCTTCATCAATCTCCCTGTTGCTTCTTCCAGGCCACAGCTCACTCCAGATTTCCCCATATCTTCTTCCCATTATCTGACATGGTACACATCATCTCATCTGCCCCCTGACACACCCCGCCCACTGATTGCCCATTCGATCTGGGGTTAAGTCCATGATTTGAAAAAATGGCGACATCCAAGTTGAGGATTGGGAATGATTGTTGTGGGAGAACTGGGCCATATGGACCCACAAAACCCAGTCATTCTGTCAGTTGAACATGTAACACTGAAGATACTGCTCCATTATCTGATTCACCCTCTCCGTTTGTCCATTAGATTGAGGATGGTAAGCCAAGGACCACCCAGGCCTGATTTCCAAATTTCCTAGCAGACTAAACCAGAACTTTGAAACAAATTGTGGACCCCGTTCTGAAATGATCTCCTCAGGAAGACCATGCTGGGCAAACACTTCATCGATGAAAATCCTCACCGCGTCCTTTTCCAAAAACTCTCAGTGCATGGGAAGAACTCAGCGTACTTGGTAAGTCTATCCGCAACCACCATAACCGCATCCTTCCCAGCACCCTCAGTAGTCCTATTATGAAATCGACACTAATTGAGCTCCAAGGGGCTCATGGTATCAGTAATGGATTCAACTTACCTGATAGCAGTTTTCTTTAGGGCTTCAACTTTGTGAATACCAAACACTTCCACACGTACTTCTTGACATCCCTACGCAGGCCTGGCCATGAATACTCCCGCTGCACCAATTCCACCATCTTCTCCACTCCCAGGTGACCCACCAATGGATGATCATGAGAAGCCTGGATTATCTCCCATTTTAGCAATAGGTTGAGCACCCATACGCGAAATTGTGGTATAGCACCTCAACCTTCTTCATGAAAGCCACATGATACCTGTATGGCTGTCCATCTGTCATCTCAGCTTTTAATATCTGGGCAAAAACTGCTCTCCTCTGCTTTCAGTGGACTTACTCTTAACACTCTATCCCCATCTTCCAATATTGCATATTGATCCAGTTGGAACATTGTAGCCATATTAAACTCCTCCTATTCCTCCTTCTCATACATGAAGACCCATCTTGACTCAACCAATCTGCTAGGACATTCGATGCTCCTGGCCTGTACTCCACCCAGAAATCATAATGGACTAGCTCCACATTCCATCTGGCCTGCCGCTGGTTCATCTTTCTGGGTTTGCAATAATACTCCAAAGCTTTGTGATCCATCTAAATAACAAAAGAATGCTGGGCATAGAGCAGGTGATGTTGCCAGTCTTGTAAGGCCGCTTTACCACCAACAGTTCCTTATTTTATATTGGGTAGTTCATTTCCACGAGGAGCAGCTTACGGCTGAAGTAACACATGGGGTGTTCCAGCCCGTTTTCCCCTTCCTGAAGCAGTACCGCACCCACAGCATAAATTCAAGGCGTCCATTTCTACCAAGAATGGCCTCCCAGGATCCAGATGGGTCAAAACAGATGCAGTAAGTAACTTACCCTTTAGTAACTTGAATGCCCGTGCTTCTTCCCCTCCCCATATGAAAAAATGTCCTGGGTTAAACGCGTGAGTGATAAGGCCATCTGGGATAGATACTTCACAAACTGACAAAGAAAGTTCAATGTTCCCAAAAACTCTGCACCCCTGTCTGATCCGTGGGGGCCTTCCATGCCTGCACCACCTGTAGCTTATCCAGACACACTCCCAATCCATTCCAAAAACCACGTTGCCAAGGAACATTACCAAACTTCGGGTGTATTCACACGTGGTAGGCTTCAACCTTAAACCCATCTGGCTGATTGCCCCCAGAACTTCCCAGACATCTTGTACATGTTCCTCCTGGGACCACAAAATACTAGGATATTGTCCATATAAGTGGCACAGCATCAGCCAATAAATCCTCCAAGGACATGGTAAATCATCCGCTGGAACACCGCTGGGGCATTCCTCAGCCCAAATGGCATCACACGATATTGGTAGACCCCTAGGTGGCACTTAAACGTGGTGTACTGCTGGTGCTCCAGTCTCACTGGTATCTGATTAAACACGTCCATGAGGTCAAGTTTTGTAAAATCGCGCATCTGGTAACCATTGGGAGAATATCCTCCAACAAGGGCATTGGATACGGATCAGACTCTTTGACCACATTCAAATGTCAGAAATCCACACATGGGCGTAATTTGCCACTCGCTTTCAGCACCAGCAATACAGGAGACACAACCGTAGACATAGAGGGCTCGATTAAACCTTTTTCCAACATCACTTTCACATGGCTCTCCAATGCTTCCCTGTACTGTTCATTAAGAGCATATACTGGGTATCCCCTGGGAAGGTCCGTCCCCTCCTTGAACCAAAATGAAAATGCAAAAGAACCCATAGAGGAAAAAGGCGAGTTCCCAATAGGACCAAATACGTCAACAAAGTCACTATATTCAGCTGGTAACTCTACCTCCTTAATCCCAATCAAGCTCCTGTGACCGCTTGGGACTTCACCCCCAACCTCCATCTTCCATATCATTTGGGGCCCAATCTGCGGGGTCAAGGTAATTGTCTTATGCGGTAAATCAATCTGAGGCTGGAAACAATGCCACCATCACATCCCCAGTACCACGGGCTGGGCTAGATTCCTGATTGCACAGAAACCTTTTTTCAACCAAAATGGGTCCTGACGAATGACAACCAAGGGCTCTAACTACCATGATGGGGCTCTTCTTGACACATTGGCAAACACTACCTCAGAACCCCTCTTCATCTACAACTTCGAACGTTTCACAAAGGCGAACTCCACATAATTTTCCTCAGCCCCTGTATCCACCAGAGCCAGCACCTTCTCTGTATGACCATGTGAGTATAACTCCACCGGAATAAATAATCTTGGATAAAGAAAAGAGATAGATTTAATGTTTGAAACATTCTCAGATTGCAAATTTGCAGGTAATGTAGGTCTGAGACTATAACTCTTCCCAGGTCCCTGGCCTGTTCTTACTTACTCCTCACCATTTCCCTGGCGGAATCCCACATGGATATTTCCAAAGTTCTGGGGTGATCCCTGCCAACCTCCTTGACCTCTGCTGGACACTACGGGTGACAGGCCCCTTCCCAGAGACATAGAAACTTCTCACCAATTATGCGCCAAGGCCAATCGTTTCTCCACCTGCACCGCCAATTCAATTTCCTCCACCAACGAGCTCTGTACCTTAGCAGCCGCCATGGCAGCTAACATATCCACTTTCAGCCCCTGTCTGAACATCCACAATGATTGCAAAACTGAGACTCTTGCTGCTTTTGCCAATGGACGGAAAATCCGCCCATATTCTTCAACTGATCCTCAGCCCTGACATACTGTCAGCAAAGCCGACCATGCTTCATCCTGCGCCCCTTTATGGACAGGCAGCCCAGTCAATCCAATTGACACACTCATCCATGGATCCTGGGAGGCGACCTTGCTCCTCAATTAACTCTATCACCCACCCAGCCAGTTTTATGTGGAGTGCCTCCACAATTTGGGCAATCTGAAACGAGAAGGGGTTTCCTTCCCGTTGCTTAAGCCACCACGCCTGAAAATGGATCCACGACACCAATTGGTGGATATTCTCCAAAGCTTCCTTGGGCAAAGCAGCCCGACCTTTTGGAGATGTAGGACCTCCCTGAATTCCTCCATCTTTATGGGTCTTGCACCACACACTAAAACCACCTCTCTTATTATGAACATTAGTGAGAAGCTCACCATCACCATTGTTAACACATGGCGGTACTATTCCTCCCCTCCTGGAGCCACCACCTCTTCTTGGGGACCCCACAAAACTGACAGAAAAATGTTTGAGTTGCATCTAATGTAATGGGTGGGTTTGCGCCATTATGCAACAAATGAATTGGGCAGTAAGAGCCATGTTACTGACCATACTAAGGACAGGCCTGCAGAAGCCCATCCCCAAACCCAACTGCCATGCCTCATCATTGCCACATATTCTCGTACCACTGTTCCCATGACGTTGCACATCAGCAAATTCTTGGACCAGAAAAGGGCTGAGAATGATGCCAACGCAACAACAAGCTCACTGGTTGAGCTCATAATTCTGATCTGATCTGCTTGTATTTTTAAATAAAATTTATATTTTATTTCAAGCAAGTTTTTCTTTATTTTTAATTTCCGTTTTTCCTCATAGAAGACGCAACTGCCCTTCATGGCCTCGACATCCTCCCCTAAATAGTTCCCTGCTTGTTTAAGCTTCTTCTTGGTTAAGCTCTTTCAAGCACCATCCAACACATTGTTTGCGAAGATTCACCATCCCACTGGATCACCATACACGTCGTTCATAAACCTGATGTCATACAGTGAATGCAATCTGGGTTCAGGATAACAAATTTACCCAATTTCAACCTTTCTGAGTTTGATGTTTTTGGATCAGGGCCACGTTTAGATCAAACGCCATCTGATCTGAAGCAATGTATGGATCAGGTGCCTCCTGATCCGTTATATAAGCATAGAACCCATCTTTCCAACATGCTGTTGAGGTCTTTCATGTGTTGAAACCAATAGATCAAATAGTGGTCAGTGACGACTATAAAGTGTTCCATATAGGTATGGTCAGAGTTGCTCTATTGCCTTTATTACAGCTAGGCACTCTCATACGGTATATCTATAATTTTATTCAGACTTATCAAGGTTTTGATTTAGTAGGCCAAATAATGTCAGCTTAATTATTGTTGTGAGAATCTAATATGGCTCATACTGCCACATCACTAGCATTGATGAATAACAGATTTGAGTGATTGAGCCGTGGGTGAACTAGGATAGGCTTTGTACAGAGGGCAGTTCATAACGTATAGACCTGTTCCTGCTCAGGTCGTCATTCAAAAGGAACCCCTTTTTGTAAAAGCTAACAGGAGGCTCAGCTAGGTCAGAAAAAAAAACCAGGTGATTTGAACCCACCATTCTGAGGAACACTTGGATACCCTCAAGGTCTGGGTGCGTGTCATCCTCTTGATGGCTATGGCTTTATCAGAAATAGGGTAGATGCTTTGCTTTAAGTCCTAGTGTCCGATAATTCCATTTTCATACTAGAAAGAAGCGCATTTTAAAGATTTGAGTTTAATAGAGTCTTCCAAAAAGTGGTTAAACGATTCCCTGAGTTGATCCATGTGACCTTTTAATATTCTTAAGAATACTGTAAAGTTGTTGAATAGATGAATACACAGGAGAATTTAAAGTTTCCTAGGATCTAGTACATGGTTTGTTAGAATGCGGCAGATGCAATACAAAGCCTTGAACATCCTGGTTGTCTTGACAGTCCTTAGCGATAAGAGCACACTTGTACTAAATTTTGGGTGACAGCTATACTTGATAATACCCGCCTGTGAGATCCATCATAGAGAAATACTGAGACCCAGTAAGTAAGTGGAGCAAAGTATCAATATGGGGAAGTGGGTAGCTATCATTTTTAGTGATAGTGTAAAGCCTTTTGGTAGTACATCACCACCCAATGACTACCATATTTCTTCCATATTAGCAAGAGAGAAGAGACACAGGGGCTTAAAAAAGAAACAGCAATCCAGAATCCAATAATTGTTTAATGTCAACAGTCACATTAGCTTCTTCAATATTACTCTTCTGATAGAGAAAAGACCATATAGCTTTACATCTCCAGTTTCTACATAATGTAGGACGTCTTTCATATTTACAAAATCATAAGTAGAGGTTGAAAAAAAAAATCAGATATTTTCTCAGCAACAACCCAACTTTGGCCTGTTGTTCACTGGTCAACTTGCCACCAATAGATGTATCTACCAAGGCTACCAAAGGAAGGAATTCCAGTCCAAAATCTCATAAACTCAAAAGCTATATAAACCATCAATATCTTCCATAGGCAAGAAAACATAAGCAGCTGGCATGTTAGGTCCCAATATCCTAGGTTTATAAGTTAAAGCTTCTAATAACACTGATATGAGCTAGTATAAGGGGGATTTATGATCCCTAAGAATATTAAGACTTCCTTTACTGAGTGATTCTACATTCCTCACATCTTCAATAAATTCTCTGGAGGAATATTAACACGGATCCTATAATTGGCTATAACCTGGGATGAGTGGTATGATGGTTGACCTGGGTAGATAAAGTAGCATAACCTAATGTCCGTCCACCACAGGAGGGGTATTTGAACATTCAAACCCCTCACATGATGCTCCATCCAACTGAACTAATTTTCATTTTATAAAGGCAGGCTTTAGCTTTTATACTCATCTTAGTACTTGAAAGTTCTGAACACAAGTGGGACTCTATCTCCTGCGAGGGATAAAAATCCACCGTCATAATGTATATGGCAGATTATTGGCAGAGAATTTGGGTAGTTAGGAGGGGGTCATATCGGGGTTATCCAGGTTGACAAAATGAGGTGTTCACCGCCAATTTGCTAGAATGTATAGGAAATAATGAGTTATACCAATAAATTGAGTACATCATGATTCAACCATGCTTTAATTCATATAATGGGTAATTTATGGGCAACCTTAATGCATTTCATTTACTTTGAGAAGATAACATTTACAGGAGGGTCAATATCAATTTTAGTATGGACAGAAACCTTATAAACCTGAACACCAACTCTAGTTTACCAAGTTCCCATTTTAAGGGGCAAGCTGAGAAACATAGGATAGTCATGGGAAAAAGCGTAAGTTGTATTGTGTTCTTTATTTCATGTGTAACAATTAGTCTCCATGTACATTAATGTCAGATAAATATGTCACAAAATCAACTATGGTATCTGTTAGTGTGTCAGACCAACCAATATAAAGACTGGTTAAACCTTTACTGTTTTGCCTTCACAGGCGTACCAACACCTTAGGAGTCTGCGTCCAACCCACCAACACAGCAGACCAACGACTTCACCTTAGCCCCAGGGCCTGTGGTGTGTCCTGGCGAGTCCTGCCCCCTTCCTGGGCGGCCAAGGCACTCCAACGCTGCACCCTGCAGGGTTGAAGGCCAGTCAGCAATGTTGTTTGTGGGCAGTTGGCCAGGTTCCCACCTGTTCCTCCTAAGGGTTGGTATGGGAGCTGGCAGTGCCAGCCACTCCAGGTGTATCACCTCGCACCAACGTCAGGGATCTCCAGTCCCATTTCCCATTAACCTAGCTTAATAATCTACTAGCATTTAAAAGTGAATGGGCAAAAGAGAGATCTTTATTTGGAGGGAAGAACAACTATTAAAAACTAAGCTACTGAGCCTCTGAAACCCATCGGCCATCCAGGCCGGCATTCTATAAAGATTATCAGTCATTCAGGGTAGAGATTCCCTACCAATTCATTCATCTGATCACCAAATAATAAATTAGGTCGATCCATCCTTAACATGAATTGCAAGTTGATCATATCTATTTAAAGATATAAAGAAACCTTTGAGCATCCTTGGAATGTGATGACTGTGCTCTGAATTAGTCAGTGGAAACCAAATTAAAATGGAAGGTAATGGATTCATCAGCTTTCCACCAGAAATTCCCACAACAATTCCTAAATTGACATATCAGCAGCAATTGAAGATTCTGCCAAACCTAAACTCGATTAATATTATTAAACACTAAATAGTATTGAACTAGGCAATTAGCTGGCAGTAACACCTGACTAACCAACAACCTTAGTTCTGATATATTGGAAGTATATCTGCTTAATTTCCCAACGTTTCCCCCCACTTAACCAGATGGTATCCTTCAGCGCGGCCCACCTTGAAGTGGGCCAAACCCCAACGCCCACTCAAAGGAATGTCAGTCTGTTCGGTGGCTCTCACCACCTCCTAACCCATCCTCCAACTACATGAGCAACCCACTAGCAAAGCCCCTGTAGTGAGCACCACTGTCGCAAAATTGAACATGGGCGTCATTAGTGTGCCAGGCCAATAAGTGTGAAAAATGTTTGAACCTTTACTGTTTTGCCTTCATAGGCATACCAACCTCTTAAGAGTCTGCATCCAACCCAAGAACACAGCAGACCAACGACTTCACCTTAGACCCAGGGCCTGTGGTGTTCCCTGGCGAGTCCTGCCCCCTTCTTGGGTGGCCAAGGCACTCCCACGCTGCCCACCATCCTTACCCTTCACCAACCCATCTGGGCATGCCCAGAAAGTCCTGCCCCATACTGGACAGCCAAGGCACTCCTGCGCTGCACCCCAAAGAGTTGACAGCCAGTCAGCAACGTTGTTGGTGGCCAGTTGGCCAGGTTCCCTATTGTTCCTCCTAGAGGTTGGTATGGGATCTGGCAGCGCCAGCCACACCAGGTACATCACCTTGCGCCAACATCAGAATCTACAGTCCCTTTTCACTTTAACCTAAATGACTAATCTACTAAGATTTAAAAGTAAATGGCAAAAAGAAAGATCTTTATTTGTAGGGAGAACAACTATTTATACCTTAGGCTACTGTGCCTCTGAAACCCCTTGGCCATCCAGGCTGGCATTCTAATAAATTATCAGTTATTCATGGTAGCAATTCTCTTCCAATCCACTCATCTGATCACCGAATATTTAATTAGGTTGATCAATCCATAGCACAAGTCGCCGGTTGGTTGTATACAAATTAATGATAAAAATAAAACTTTGAACATCCTCAGCATGAGTCGTCGGTGCTCCAAATTAGTCAGTGGAACCATATTTGAATGGATGGAAATGGGTTCATCAGCTTTCCGCTGGAAATTCCCACAATGACCCTCAAATTGACATTTCAGCAGCAAATGCAGATTCCACCAAACCTAAACTCAATTAATATTATTATAACATTAAATAGTATCAAACTAGGAATTTACTGGAAATTATGCCTGGCTAACTAACACCCCTAGTTCTGATACTATAAGAAGGATCCATCTGGTTAATTTCCTGACATTTCCCCCACTTAACCAGATGGTATCCCAAAGCGCGGCCCACCTTGAAGTGAGCCAAACCCCAGCACCACCTAAAAGGAATGCTGGTCTGAACCGGTGGCTCTCACTACCTCCTAATTTATCCTCCAACTACTCGGATAACCCATTAGTGAGGCCCCTGTAGCTAGCACCACTGTTGCAAAATTGACTGTGGGCTCCGATAGTGTGCCAGGCCAACCATTATGAAGACTGGTTGACTATTTGCTGTTCCGCCTTCATAGACATATCAAATTCTTAGAGTCTGCGTCCAACCACCAACACAGCAGACCAATGACTTCACCTTAGCCCAGGGCATGTGGTGTGCCCAGAGAGTCCTGTTCCCTTCCTTGGCAGCCAAGGCACTCCAGCGCCCCACCATCCTGACCCTTCACCAACCCATCTGGGCATGCCCCCGGCGAGTTGCCCCCATCCTGGGCAGCCAAGGCACTCCCGCGCTGCACCCCACAGGGTTTATGGCTAGTCAGTAATGTCATTGGTGGACAGTTGGCCAGGTTCCCTCCTGTTCCTCCTAGGGGTTGGTATGGCAGCTGGCAGCGCCAGCCACTCAAGGTGCATCACCTCGCCCAACGTCAGGTATCTTTATTCCCATTTCCATTTAACCTATCCAACTAATCTACTAACAATTAAAAGTAAATGGGCAATAGAAATATCTTTATTTGGAGGGACAAACGATCATATATACCCTAGGCTACTGTGCCTCTGAAACCTCTTAGCCATCCAGGTCTGCATTCTAATAAATTATCTGTCATTTGTGATAGCGATTCTCTCAAAATCCGCTCATCTGACCACCAAATATGGTATTAGGTTGATCCATCCTTGGCACACGTCTCCATTTGACGTATATAAATAAATAATATAAATAAAACTTTGAGCATTCTTGGCATGAGTCACCAGTTCTCCAAAACAGTCAGTGGAACCATATTCATATGGATGGTTATAGATTCATCATCTTTCTGCTGGAAATTCCCACAATGACCCTCAAATTGACATTTCAGCAGCAATTGATGATTCCGCCGAGCCTAAACTTGATTAATATTACTATAACATTAAATAGTATCATATTAGACAATTAGCTAGCAAACACACCTGACAAGCTAACACCACTTATTCTGATACTATCAGAAGGATCCATCTGGTTGATTTTGCAGCATAATATAAAACAAGGTAATTTGAGGCGTTATAGAGGAGGCTAGCAAAGACTGCATTGTCTTTCATAATGACTACTCTTTTCCGCCTCCCTGAAGTCTCTTCCAGTAGTTCCTGGCTTTATAATGGGATCCTTTGTAACAAGTGCATTAAGGCTTTGGATTCTTCTGATTCTCAACCACGTGAACATGTTGTCAGCTAGTGAAGGCTGAGTTAGAGTTTTAGAAATTTGGCTTTAATTTGGTATCTCATTAAAGTTTTTTTTGATCTCATAAATTCAGTTAAAGCTAATCTTGCATCTTATCATATGTAATTGATTTTAGATAATATTACAGGACGAAGATCACTACTGTTATAGAAGCACCTAGGGTGATTCAGTTAGTGGTAATCAAGGGCTGATCCTGGGCATACCAACTGTAAAAGTTGCAGAAATTTCTCTTATGTTAAACAGATAGCCATGAATACCTATTTTTGAATAGCAAGGGTCTAACTGCTATAAACTCCATAATGAGTGCTTTACAAATTTAATCCCATGTTTGAAATTTTTCATATGGGATTCATGATTTAGAAAGCCACGATATTCAGGCAAGAGTGAATATGATTCAACTTCTGGCAGATGGCTGTTTCCTCTAAAGATCTCACATAAGCATACAGAAAGGAATCTATAATTTCTTAGCCTGGGTGGTCTCTCTTTATAACTAGTTTCAGAGTTATCTTTTAATATGATTAGCGAGAGTTGACAGCAGGAATAGGAAAAGGCTCAGAAATTTCAGTCTCCAAACAAACCCAAGGATCCTGATAATCCATTCATTAGAGAAACCCTTATAGATTATCATGAACTTCTCCTGAAGTTGATTTAAGGAAGAAAAAGAAGCCTTGAGGCTAATAAGCTCCTTCAGAACTTAAATGTTGGCATTTTAAAGCAAGATTCAGTTCTTGAAACCACTCACATGGGTTTTATAAATTGCATTAGGTGTGTTAAAGTAAATAGGATGATCTTTAGTCACCCTAGTGAACGCATTAAAATTGTCAATTCCATCTTATGAGGCATTGGGCATGATTATAAGATCTAATGAGACTTCATATAGGCGGATATTACACCACTGGGCTGAATTTCTTAATTGGTCCCAAAAAGGTGCAATTTCAGTTTGGACATTCTGTTTTAAGAAACTTGGTTAATTTTATAGGAACTGGAATTAAGGAACCAGATGGCTCTTGGGGCCGAGAGGACCTTCAGGACCCTCTGGCCCTTCAGTTCCAAGGCACCTTTGTGAGAGGCTAATTTTTAATAGCGTTGTTGTAGTACCATAAAAAGAGCTATTACTTAAACAATACGTGTGCTCAGGAATTTTTAAGTAGTAACATGTTCTGGATGAACTCATCCTCAGGGTAACCAGAAACCCATTATTCAGCATAGTGATTGGGCTCTGGACTTCAATTGCTTTTTAGCAATTCTCTACAATAGCACCATGTTATTTTGGATAGAAGATGAGTAGGCTTTATAAAGATCTACACCAATTTAATGTAAGGCTTAGTTAATTCACACTGTCCATAAAATTAGTGATGATGCATTACTACTACTTGAAGGGCATGATGGTTGGCCTGATAAACAAAAATCCAGAGATTTCGCTCAACTTCAAGGGTTGAAACTCCTGAGGCAGTTGGGCTGAGGAATATAAGTCCCTCACTATAGAAGGTATGGTAGTAGCTTAAGTCTGACTGGAGGGAACTCCCTCAGAGTATATAACATTTAGTAATTATGGTATATTATTGTTACTTTCATGATAAATTTGATATTGGCTTTGATCAACAGAAGGTAAGGTAAACTCGAATGTGGCTTAAAATTACAAACTTAATATGGTTGAAAGGGAGTCAAACATTGAGAAGAGTTGATCCATTGGGGCACAATATTCACCCAATCTGCAAGAGGGTTCACTTAAATATAAATTTTACCCGTTTTTCATATAAGAAATTTTTCATTACATAGTTTGGAGGCCCCTGCAGTTAGCATCACTTTTGTTGGATTATCAGTGCTCTAGACTATAAGATAAGGTTCAAAGGTCTCAAAGCCGTAGAAACAATATAACTGTCAAAGCATATGGAAAAGAGGAGTATTTAGACTATATCTCTATAAATCACAAGCATTCAATATTTATAGGATGGGCTGAGACTCATTGCTGACAAGATTTTTTGAATCCTTTCAATTAAAAATCTTCCAAAAAAAATTCCAATTGACCTCTCAATTGAGGTCTTCATTGTTCTCCTTCATTAATGACCTCATGACTGCAATGACTGAAGTCTATCTTTCTGAGGTGCAGGGAGCTGAGAAAAAACTGTTAGGAATTTCCACTGGTTCCAGATCACATGATGATTCCTATTTGGACTTACAAAATATCTCCAGTAGAAGGTCCCAGATGAAAATTAGATTGTTTTTTCTCAAATTTTCAATGCTCAATTCAGGTGTGGAATTATTGTCTTATTTCTTATCTAAAGTCCCAACATATAGGTATTTATTTTATCTATTTTTATCATATGTATTCTTACTTTTTAGGATTAATATCCTAACCTTTACTTTATAGTTGTAATGTCTCATGATATTATTGAGAGTACTAATTTCTAAGACAAGGAGGAGTATAATAAGTCCAAAGGGGTCAAGTTGGGCCGCCCTTCCTAACTTAAGGTATACCTTAGACTAAGGTTAGTAAGGGCTAAGTATGACCAATCTTCTTTTAAGGTTATGCATGATGAGGTGTCTAATATTTTATTAACTGACTTAACTTTTTTGAGTTAACTATATAAGAATGGGTTTTTGCATTTTAATTAGAATTGTGGATTGAGTCTCATACAATTCAGTGTACTCAATTGTAGAAATACAACTTCAATAATCACTCAAGTCCAGGCCTACTTGAGATACAGCAATACTGCTGATTGAAAGTTGCTATTATTGGATAAATTTGGCTCCAGACCACAGTGAGATGACCATGGTCCCCTTCTCATATTTTTATAGTCTTTTTGATTAGGCCAACCTCTTTGTTGATTGACTTGTTAATAAAATCCTTATTTTATTCATATAAATAGATACTTGGTTTGACCTTGTTGCTGACCTCCTTGAGGAGGTTTCTAACAATATAGTTCACTTTATACTCTCTAAAAATATATAAGGATCCTATTCCGCCATTTATAAGCTGGACCCCTCCATACTGAAGCTTTATAGAATCTAGACTCTGGGCTTCATTTTATGATGGACTCCTCATTGTATTTTAACCAGTTCCTTGCCTCTTTAGTTTATCTAGCTTTTTCATAAATTTTTATACCCTCCTCTTAGGACTTCTTGGTATGCCACCCTTTGAGGTGCTTTACCCTTTGCTGTAAATGTTTTTTCTTAATTTTGTGGTTGTGCATTCCCCACCACATCTTAGGGGACAGGAGAGTTACAGATATTCTCTTGAAAATAGTAGCTATTAGTAAATTCTACAGATTTAATAAAGTTCTACAGTCAGGCTAGTATGCCCATATTCTTCTTTTCAACTATAAATAAAGCTAATAAAAAGTTAAATCTAACAATCTACGCTTTTATAGTTAATGACCTTATGGCCATAACTTTTTTAACCTGTCACATCTTGTATATATGTGTCTTTTATTAATTACATTTTTTTCAGCCATAGCTCTACTTTCTATAGCTCCTTATTTTAATCCTTGACTATAAAATATAATAATAAATAAAAAAACTATGGATCTCACATTTGAGCTTCTGATATACATAGTATCTTTCTTAAAACACAATTAAAGCTAATTTTTACTTATAATCTTAAAATCTAAACTTTTATAGTCAAGTCAATAAAACATACCATTCCTAAAATGTCGCTTATGATTAAATGTATGTACCTCTTAATAGTAATAGTCTTTAATAATAAAAAGATGCTTTAAACGCTATTTAAGCCCTACATAAAGTACTTATAAATAATATAAAATGTATTTCTTATTAAGGCTCTAATACCCACAACCTTAACTAAAAGCTTTAACTTAATTATAATCTGAAGTAATATAGCAAACTCTTTCCGCTTGGCATAACTTTCCAAGAAAAACTTGCAGAAAAAAGAAGAAAATTTATATTGCCTGCCTTAATTTTGCTCTGATGTCCTCAGATTTTCTGCCAGCTGCTCCAGTGTGGGGCTGCGGTGAAACTCCCCTTGCTATTTTCCATCTGGTGAGAAAATGCGCTCAGACTGGCTCTCCCATTCAAATTAAACCCCTGGGACAATTTGTTCCTCTCAAGGATATCAACGCCCACCTGCTCATACCCAAGCAGTGCCTCATTGCCCCCTAGTGCTCCCCCAGAGCAACATAATTTTGGCCTTAGGGTCGATTATGGGAAACATTCCCCTACCACAACCAAGCCATTAACAAAAAGGCTCAGGCAGTGATTCGTCACACCAGTTTTATTGACTTCTGCCCCTATAAGGGGTATTTTGATTTTGGCTTCACCTGTGAAGCTGACACCACCACTGCGGCAACTGTGACCCTGATTTTCCAGGGTACCCCTCTTCTCACAAATTGGACCCAGCTCCAAGTGGATACCACTTTGGTGGTTCAGTTTGCTGGTTTGCCACCCACCTCCCCCTGCGGTGCTATACCAGGAGCTGATGGACAGTTTGGCAGCCTATGGCTCCAACCCCATCTTACAATTTGTGGTCCCAAATGGGGCCACACGCCTCGCTGACCTTGGGCATATGCCATAATTAGCCCTGAATTTAGTAAAATTGCCTTGTCAATTCCCCCTCACATGAAACATTCCCTCTGCCCCTAATCCGTTCTGGGTCTGCATTGAGGGTGAGCAGATGATCTGTACATCCTGTTTTGAGTTTTAACCACTAAAAATGTAAGAGCCTATCCTTAGCTGCTTCTAATGGAATTGATTTTTCATTTGCTGGCTTCTAATCCGCTGCCCTACTGCACCAGTTTTGGTTTGGGGCACAATCCTACCTTCCCCTCCCCCAAAGCCTGTTGCTGCAGCTGCGCCTGTAGCCACCAAACAGCCTCCTCCTCAACCCAGTGCCACAAATGATCCCTCCAATCAAGCACTGGCTTGGACCCCAGTTCACTCCCATACATCCTCCAATGCACCAACCAAACCTCAGGTATATGCTGATTCCCCAATTCAATTCAACCAAAATCCTTGGGATCTATTGGCTGAAATTGATAATTCCAGAAGTATTATTGAAGACCCCACTATCCAACTCAAGCGGCTTATATATGCTGACCATGACGCTAAGCTACCTCCTTGTTTATTTGCCCCCCAGAAAGTTGGCAAAACATTCTACAGTGACAGCCAGCTGGCTGTTGAAACAACGGCTATTCCAGATTGTCATCCTCTATACAAAGCTGCAATCAAATCAGTGGTGACACTTGCAGAAAGAATCCCTCCTCCCATTATCCCCTCCACCGCCAATACACTCCAGAAGAATATGTCTATCAAATTTCAAAAAGCTGCCAATGATGCCATCCAGCACTTGGCAGTGGTAGTGCAGAATACCAGAGTCAAAATTACCCACACCAATATCACCATGTTTGTAAAGCTCCCTGATGCACACATGAGAGCTGAAACAGCTTTGAATAATTATATTGTCTCTTTTTATAGTCAACTGCTGTCTTTCTGCCAACCCAATCATTAGAAATTTCTCTCCACATCCTGCTGACGCCCTGACGCCCCTGCTCTCTGCTCTCTGCTGTAGCCTAAGCCCATGCTTTGGGGTTAAAATGATGCCAAGGATGAGCCCCCTGATCCCCCTCCCCTTCTGCCATGATGGGATAAGCGGTTCCCATAGTCCCACCTGGTTGGTTGTGTTGCATTTTGTGTGTCATCTGCTTGTTTTGGGCAATTCATTCATTTTATTTGGTGAGGATTATATGTTTGCTCTTCAAGTTTTGGTGATGTCCATCCCCTGGTTGGCTTACCTTGGTTTAATTAAAATCTGAAGTACTATAACTTTAGCATAAGGCTCATATGTCCATATCCTTTTTTAACTTGTCACATATAATTTATATAGTTATAAAATTTATAGTCTTTTTTTTAAATTAATGGCAACAATTCTGTATACTCTATCTAACCCTTACCTAAATTAAATATAGCTAATAGATAAAGGAATCATAAATCTTACATTAAGGACTAATACACACAGCCCCATTTTCCAGAAATTTACTAAAGGTTAATTCTAGGCTTAATTTAAGAATCTACATTCTAATAATTTAAAAAATTATTCCTATACTACATTCCTATCTTATCACTTATGATATACCATATTACTCCAGTGATTAATAATACTTTTTAAAAAGACATAGCTCATCTGAATATAGACTTATTATCATGACCCTTACTTAAAGTGACTATAGATATTATCTAAAAATTTATATAGTTAATAGTCAAGTCTTTAATGTATAAAACTCTTTTCTTTTTTTGAAACTAGGTGGTCCCAACTATAAGATCCTTTTTGATCTTAACCTGACATTTTTTAAGTGTTCTCAAAGTTTTAATTTAAACACTTAGTATATAATATATATAATTTTTATAATCTACAATCAAGAGTAGTATTACTCATCTAATCTATATTAATTAATATATACTAGCAAACCACTAAGATATAAGTAATATTACTCATGTTTCAAACAGTATCATAAATGAAGATATAGTACCAGAAGAATTAACTAATTTTTATTAAAATTTAACATTGGTAGATGGCCATCAATAGGTTTAGTAAGTAATTAAACCTATATAATTAATCAATTGACTACCAAACCAATAATGAAATGAGACCAGTATCATTCATACTTTATTACAATATTACTATAAAGATAAATATACCAAACAACCTAATTATTGCCCTATATTGGCAGATGGATATCAATAGGTTTAGGAAGTGATAAACCCTATAAGAATGATCAAATTTTCAGACAATTACAGTTCCAATACTGTAATAAGAGTGTCTTGGGTTTAAATACTGGTAATGACAACCAAAAAACCCTGGCCAATTCTCAGTGGAACCCCTCAAATCAGGGCAATGTTATTTCCTCCTCTACTCAGTAAAATAGGCCTACAGTTAATATCAGAGCTATTCCAGATTGGCGGTGAAATCAGGGAGTCATTCTGAGGACCCTCCCCATCCTGTATCTAATTTAGTTTAAACTTCCCCGTGGAGACCAGCTCCTTATATAGGCTTGGAGGGGTCTCCCAAGGTGCAAATATTTTCCCTCATGATGATTGGGTCAAATACATAAAATCTTACCTCAAGGACTTGTCCTACTATTATGAACCCTCAATCAGCTGTTACATTGAAGCAAGGCAAATTTTGAGAACTCCAATAGGTCAAAACCCCATATTCCTTAATTTGGTTACAAATAGTTTATTATGAATTTCTTGTCCAACTCACTTTAAGCCTCAACACAATTTAAATACTAAGCAGCCCAATATTGAGGGGTTCACTTTTTGACCCCCACGCTGCATTTAAATAAAATCTTTATAAAATTAATTATTTACTATATTTATAAGTGTAATTATTATTATTATAAGTGTTATATAAATCCCTTTACTAATTATCATGGCAGCTGAGAATAATATTTCTCCTGCAACATTGTTGAAATCAGGGGCTAATAAGCACCAGCAATAATACATTATGCCCTGATTCCAAAAAAAATAAAGGAACCATTTAGCAATCTTTTTAGATCTATCAGATTAACCAAATAAAATCAACTATTTAGTAATATCTATTGAATTTATAACTCAATGAAAGAAATTGACTGATAGATAAAGTGATGAGGATACAGAATGACGCTGAGGCGATAAATTTAGCATCTAAATAATCAATCTTTTAAAATTTACTTATGACCCTGAAATAAAACTGTCAAAGCATCTAAAAATTAGTCTACATAAAAACATTTGAAACAGGTTTATCACATAAACTTCTCTAAGTATACAGTAAGGCTTTTAGTTACTATCTTTCCGCTCAGCATAACTTTCCAAGCAAATTATACGGAAAAAAGTTAATTTTAATTGCCTGCCATAATTTTGCTCTGATGTCCTCAGATTTTCTGCCGGCTGCCCCAGTGTGGGGCAGCAGCAAAACTCCCCCACCGTTTACCATCCAACAGTGAAAGTGCTCAGACTGGCTCGCCCAGTCATACAAAACCCTAGGACAATTCGTTCCTCCCAATGATATTGATGCCCACCTTTCTCAAACCCAAGCAGTGCCCCATTGCCCCATGGTGCTCCCCTGGAGCAACATGCGTTTCAGCCTTAGGGTTGACTATGGGAAACTTTTTACCTACCACAACCAAGCCAATATCAAAATAGCTCAGCGGTGATGCGTCCTGCCAGTTTTATAGAATTCCACCCCTATAAGGGGTGTTTTGATCTTGGCTTCACCTGTGAAGCCAAAGCTGCCACTGCGGCAACTGTGGCCTTGGTTTTCCAGGGTACCCCTCTCCCCACAATTTGGACCCAGCTCCCAGTGGATGCCACTTTGGTTAATCAGTTTGCTGGTTTTCCAACCCACCTCCCCCCTTCAGTTCTCAACCAGGAGCTGATGGAATATTTGACAGCCTATGTCTTTTAACCCCATCTTGCAATTTGTGGTCCCAAATGGGGCCACACGCCCCGCTGGGCCTCAGGTGTATGCCACGAACAGCCCTGAATCAAATAAAATTGCCCTATTGATTCCCCCTCATTCCGTTATCTCCTCTGACCCCAACCATCCTTTCTGGGCCCACATTGAGGGCAGACGGATGATCTGTCCATCCTGTTTTTTTTGTTGGACAACTCAAAACGCAAGTGCCCTTCCCTAGTTGCTTCCAACAGCTCTGATTTTTTGTCCACCAGCTTCCAATCCGCCGCCCACCCTGCACCAGTTTTGGTATGGGGTACAATCCTGCCTTCCCCTCCCCCAAAGCCTGTTGCTGCAGCTGTGACAACAGCCACTGATCAGCCTCCTCCTCGCCTCAGTGCCACAAATGCTCCCTCCAATCAGGCACTGGATTGGACCCCAGTTTGCTCCCATGTGACCTCCAATGAACCAACCAAACCTAAGGAATATGCTGACTCCCCCAATTCAATTCAACCAAAATCCTTGGGATTTATTGGCTTAAATTAATGAGTCCAGGAATATAATTGAAGACTGCAATATACAAATCGAGAATTTTGTGTATATTGACCAAGATAATGAGCTACCCCCTCATTTATATGCCCCCCATAAAAATGGCAAAATATTCTGCAGTGACCACCAGCTGTCTGTTTGCTCAACGGCTAAGCCAGATTGTCACCCTCTACACAAAGCTGCTTCCAAATCAGTGGCAATGCTTGCAGGAGGAATTTTTTCTCAAATTATTTTCTCCAAAGCTAATAATGTCCAAAAACTTGTTGATCAAAGCCCATAAAGAAGCCAACAACGCCATCCAGAACATGGTAGTAGTAGCGTGGAATCCCAAATCAAAGATTACCTGCACCAATATTGCCACGTTTTAAAGCTACCTGTTGCATGCTTGAAAGCCGAACTAGCTCTGGTCAATTACGTTATAACTCTTATAGATAACGGCTATATTCCTACCACCCCAATCATCAGAAATATATCT